>CABFOW010001703.1:116737-133452 GCA_902141385.1 Timema californicum
CCTCCACCGTGGTTCGGATCCCACGTTAAACTGTAGGTCCTTCATTTCATCTCACAATCACCCTACCATAACACATTAGCGTAAGTGCGTATAACCCGAACGGGTAGTAAGACGCGGTGCTAATAATAATAATAATAATAATAATAAATTCACTCAAGTATATCTTCTCCAATCAAGAGTTGGGTAGACTATTAGTGAGGTCAGCATCGCTGGTCTTTATCAAATCATACATCATTATTTGTATTTAGGGAAACTGAATGAGAAAAATAACAACTTTTTTCATATCAACTCGAGTGTGGAAGATTAGTAATCATCGAATGATAGCTTTGAATTTAGCTTTAATTCCATCCTTCAAAAAGCAATATATGTTTTGATTTATATGCTTGTTTCGTTTAATAAACCAATAAACCATGCTTTTAATTATTTAATTAAATTTTGTATTAAATATCTACGACAAAATAAGTTTGTTTGGCTATTTAGCAACATCACTCTTGTTATTGTCAAAACGGTTTGGAAGCCGGAATACTTTGAACCAATTGTTTTCTTTTCACTGAGTTTGACCGGCTGTTCGAGCTTTGCACATGCATATTAATAGCGATAATATGGTAAGAATTAAGAATAGAAAACTAATGAAATGTACCAACATTTTCGCAAAGGGAAAATGAGAAAACGTTTCAGAAAAATAAGCCTTAGTAAACCCGGACTGGGATTAAAACCACGATCTTACCCCTAATGATAGTCTAGTATACGGCAATAATGACGCCTTGGACAATTTGAGCACCGGAGTGGGTCAGTTATTAATATGCTATTTTATTTATTTTTAGCACCACGTCTTACTACCCGTTAGAGTTATACGTTTATGTACTAATTAGGCTAATGGTTTTAGGGATTAGAAAAGTTATATTTAGAGGAAGTGTACTCACATTTGCGTGGAGAGAGAGAGTGGAGAACCATTTAAGAAAAAACCCTTCGGGAAAACCATCCTCAGTACACCCGAGTGAGATTCAAACCTCGATCTCCCAGTCATCGGCAGTCTACTCTACTGCGAGAGTAGCGCGTTAGACCACGCGGCAACCGAAGCGAGTAATAATATGCTATTGTTAGTCTGTATGAATAAATAAAATGTAATGTATGTGATTTCACTGGCTATTTAGCCTTATTTTTCTTATTTTGTAATATTTTTTTTTATCACCGCGTCTTACTACCTATTCAGGCAATACGCACATATGATAATTTATTTAATGGGGTAGAAATGAGGAATATACCATTTTAAAGGTAATATACCTGCTTTTAGTTGGAATAAGAGTGGTAAACTATTTTAGGAAAATCACTCTCAGTACACCCAACGGAGATTTGAACCCCGATCTCTCCATCATAAGTAGGCCAATATAGCACGTGACTTTGACCGTTCAGTAACTGAAGTGGGCGTTATTGATAGTAATATTTATTTTATTTATTTAACCATGAAAACAATAAAATAAAAAACGCATTTGTATGCACATGATTTAAGGCAGGGGTCTCCAAAATTTTTGCTATGTGGGCCATATAATATATTTTACACATTTTTGCGGGCCAAAGTAAACGTTGACCTGTTCTTCAAGTAGCATTATTTTGGCCCTGAATGCCTTGACATGTGCAAATAGATCACAAATAAAATTTGTTTCAACACGCAAATTTAGATTCAAGTCATAATATGGCCATTCACTTCTGTAAAAAATGTCACATTCCAAGGGCAGCCCATTGTTTGTTAAAAGTGATTGACGTTGATTCTTCTCCATGAGATATTAATACATTTATATGTAATAAATAATATTTATAATAATTATTAGTCAAGATAGTTGTTTTTTTTTTAATTAAGTAACATCTTTCGGGACTTTACTTTGATAACCCTCTTCATGGGAGACTTAGGGCCAGTTTCATAGTCAAATTTAGTACGCCTCAAGTGCGGCGCTACACTAAATACAAGACGACACCTACCTAGACTAGAATGGAATGGGCTGTTCTCTCATAGGAAACTGGCCCATTCCATTCTGGTTTAGTAGGTGTCGTCTTGTATTTAGTGTAGCGCCGCACTTGAGGCGTACTAAATTTGACTATGAAACTGGCCCTTAGAACTACCTAAAAATCGTCACAGTCAAGCCGTTCTGTTGTCAGTATAAAGAATGACGCCTGCGACTGAAAATGAGGGTTTGCAATTCCGACAGCACTCTGGCTTGGTGTCACGGGGGAAGCATATGTGCTGACAGAAACTGAACATGTCAAATAAACTGTGTGGTTAAGAAATAACGTAGAGAAACAATTAATGTGTTATTTGATAAAATCTTGGAACAGGCCGGATATAATCTTGTGGTGGGTCGGATGTGGCCCGTGGGACGTAGTTTGGATACCTGTGGTTTAAGGCGTCACTCTCACAAAAGATTAAATTTCCTGTGATGGTAAGATCAGGGACTCGATTCCTGTCAAGATTATACTGAAGATAGTGTTCCTTTCTAAATGATTACAAATCTCCTTGAACGTGAATTTGGATAAGTTTCCTTTAAACTATTATTCCATAGTCCCTAACACATTAGCGTGTTTAAATGCGTTTAGAGCAGATGGGTAGTAAGGCATGTTGGGGGAAAATGTAGGCAAATACTTTTTATTTTTCTCATTTAGTCTAAATTATTTTTTTCCTCATCCCTATCCAATTGGCGTAAATTTGTAGATAGACGATATGGAAGAGTAAGACGCTAAATTAGGTAAATATCGAAACGAACACTAACTCTTGAATTCGAACCAAATACGATTGGGGTGGAAAAATATTAAAACATAAATTTTCTATCGAACCAAGCCTCTCGGGGATTCTCAAATGAGATTTAAAAAAATCAAATGGACAGTATTGTAAAATTATGATGGTGTCATATAGGGTCAATAACCTCAGAGAGAAAATGGGTGCAGTGAAAGGAAATGACGTCACCCGGGAAACCCCAGGAGGGGGGGGGGGGGGCAGGGGAACAGTACCTGGTGCAGAGGGGTGTGCCCACAATTTTCAATACTATTTTTCTCTACGGCGTGACCAAGAGTTACTAACTATTTTACTGGTCCCAATTTCTTTATCGTCAAGGGATGAATGGATAAATCGTATCCTCCGTTTACTTAGAAAGCAAGCAAGGCAAGGTTACCTTGTTTGGTCCAACTAAGGTACATATGATAAGACCATAGCGTAATAGTCAAGGTAAGACTACAATCTTTCTAACTAAATAGAGTGAATATTCACTGATCATACATAGCTTTTATTTTTATTTATTTAGCACCGCGTCTTACTACCCGTTCAGGTTATACGCTTTAAGTACTAATTACGCTAATGGATTAGGAATTGGGAAGGTTGAATTAAAGGAAGTGAACCCGCATTTGCGTGGAGGGAGAGTGGAAAAACCATTTAGGAAAAACCACCCCCAGTTCACCCGACTTAGATTCGAACCTCGATCTCCCCATCCTCGGCAGTCGAGATCAACACGACTAGTGCGTTAACCAACTACGCCACCGAGACGGGTCGTACATAGCTAACTAAGCACATAACTAGGTGTATATACACAGAACACAAGCATACATAAATATCCACAGGTGCCTAAACGTATATTTTTATCGCAAAGATAATATTTCTTTATATAAAAAAGTCACACATTAAATTGGTTTTAACCATAATATATTACAGCTAAAATAACTCTATTTAAAGTTTGCTGAAGGCAAGCATTGAAACGTCAAATTTGATAGATTATAACTTTTTTTCTCTCCAAAAAGTGCATATGTAATGTAATATTTTGTCAAAACATAATGTTACTTATCGAGAAGTTAAAAAAAAATATATATCAAACATATTTTTACTGTGATGTATTGCTTTGCGCAGTATAACTTACAAAATGTCAAACATATGTATTTTTTTTGTTTGAGTGGCGTTTTATTTTTAAACGCGGAGGATTCCTTTTGGTTGAAAAGGCGGAATATATTTCATCCAATTTCATATACAGATGAATCCCGCTGGCAAAACAGGAATTCACCCTTTAATTATGTAATGAAAGGAAATTAAATGCATGCGTGCAAGAACTGCATTTGTCTCACTGTGAACGTCAAATAGACTCCAATCTCAAAATAGTTTGATTAAAAAGTTTAAAAAAATAAATTATTTCTTAAATTAAATATTCTCTTGTTAAGTAATGTTTTTACTTTCTCGCTATCTTACAGGTAGAGAAAGTATAGTGATCGTCAAAAAAATCGATCTCAATATTTTGGTGAATCTTGACGTTGACCCCCGAATACAAAAAAAAGTGGTTTTTGACTTTTCGTCTGTCTGTCTGTACCTCCAACTAGAGCCTAAGCTATTTTACCGATTGGGCTAAAACTTGGCATTTAGGGTTTTCATAGGGTTTCCCCGAAGTGTTTTTGAAATTGGATATTTAACCCTAAAATTAAGGGTAGTTTACTAAAAGGCAAAAAGAGAAAAAGTCGATTTTCTCAAAATATGCTCTTATGATTTTGTTTAAATTTCATTTCAAAACATTTATAAATATTCTAAACAAAATGGCTGCTCTCAATATTTTGGCAAAATGACTTTAAGGGCTCCGGTATGATGTGTAATTTTTTTTTATAATATCTCCTAAACTATTTGAGATATGAAATTATTTATTACTACAAATATGTAGGTTTTTTATAATACAAATATTTTACAAGAAGCATATTTTTATAAAACCAATAACTTTCAAGCTATACGTAAATATATTTATTTTTTAACTTTTCGAACACGATAAAGGTAAAAGTATCGTGACCGCAAAAGAAAATTTAACCTGAAATGTTGATGGATGTTGACGTCTCAAGACACCCCAAATCCTAAAAAGTGGTCTTTGCAATGACGTCTGTCTGTGTGTCTATTTAAACTTAAAATTAAGAGTAGTTTAAGAAGCCAAAAAGAGAAAAAAAATCTATTTTCTCAAAATCGACTATATTGATTGAAATTTATATCTAGGTGTTACTTAAGATTATAAATAAACTGGCTATTTTAATTTTACCATGAAAATGAATTTTAGGGTACTTTACAGAAGCAGAAACTTCCGTATCTCCGCAACTATTTGAGATACTAAATGGCTTATCATTGCAAACTTTTAGTACTATTAAAAATAGAAAACTTTTATATGAAATATATTTTTATAAATCCAACAGTTTCTGAGATATTGCAAATATATTAATACAATTTTGTGAGCATTAGTTGTAAAGAAACACTACTTAAGTTTTAACGCAATAATTCTCCAATACCATAGAGTAATTAAATATAAGTAAATCTCTAAATGTGTGTTGTTTTCCCTTAAACCTCTTAGGAGAAATGTTTGTATAACAATGATCTCTATCCATTTTAGACTCAATAGTCAATATTTACATTTTTTATTGGTCGAAATTTTAAATAAGGAATTTAATAGCAATGCAATGGCATGAAGATTTGCAACACCTAATAAAATGTCGAAAATTTTAACCGGAAGTTGAAATTTTAATACGAAGTGTTGATCCTTGTGGACCCAATATTGATCTTTTATATCGGTCCAAACATACAAATGAGGACATTTATTCTTTAAAAACAAAATTATAATATTTAAAACTGGGACTTAAAAAAAGCTTTACATAAGTATAGTGCAATTTATGCTTGGGTTTGCTAGTGAATATTATTTCATTTCACATCTATTACGAGTTTTGAGTAAATATATCCATTTTCAAACAATAGAGCGAGAAAGTCCGTGCATAGTTCCATACCATTTATTTAATTTTTTACCTCTTCTTATCACACATTCGGACTATCTGAATATTAATAATAAAAGAGAAAATTTAGGAAAGTTGATTTTAAATTAGATGTAACATTTACTACCTGCTTCGGTGGCCACATGTTTTAAGGCGTCACTCTCGTAATAGACTAGACTGCCGACTAAATATATATCAGGGTTCGAATCTCAGTCGTGTATATTGTGGGTGGTTTTTACAAAAACTGTTTCTCACTCTCCCTCCACGCAAATGCTGGTACACTTAATCTAAGTATAACCTTAATAATATCTAAAACCACAAGTGTAATTAGTTACATAAGCGTATAACCCAAAAGCGTGATAAGATGTACCGTAGTGATAAAAATTGCTTGGAGGGAGAGTGAGAAACCATTAATAAAAACACTCAGTATTTCCAGTCAGGACTCAAACCTTATTCTTACCTTCAACAATAATCTAGTCTGATCTAAGAGTAACGTCTTAGACCATGCGACCATCTGTGTGGTTTCCTCATAAATTAAAATTGATGTTTTTTCCTCGCACTGGTGGTCACATGCTCTAAGACACCAGTATTTTATCGTTAATAGGAAAGTTGGGGTTCAAATCTCTACTAGATAAAAGTAAATTTGTTTTATAGATGCAATTTATCACTGTGGTTTCTCACATCTCCTCTGCGTGTTAATGTGGGTGCAATTACTTTAAACCAGCTTTCTACTAACTCAAATGAAATATTTAACAACCATTGTGTAAAACGTAATAATTAAAAACCCTTAATTTGCAGATATGGAAATGAGAAATATAAATAGTTGTTTAAATCTTTATTAATGTATGCAAGGCCTATTACATCAATATCTAACTATTATCTATATATATGTACAAAATTGCTAAATATTTATGTAATAGGCTTTGCATATACATATATATATATATATAATATATTAAATCGTGTTTTGTCNATATATATATATATATATATATATATGACAAAATACGATTTAATAGGATTGTAATAAATAATGTTCTAATCTTCCTTATAATATTCATTTCTCTTAGACACAGACTATATTTGAAACGGGGCTGGCTATTGTATGGTATTGGTAGAAATATTTCTTTTAGACAAAAAAAACTTTTCTTTTTTGTTGTAAACATTGATAGCGTTACACGATGTTCCGATTTATGTCAGAAATAACTGGGCTGTGGAGAACAGACCTCAAAACAACACACAAAGTCCATATACACATAATGCTCTATGCTCGATGGTTTCCGAGATAAGGCTTTACAAGTTTCTACTGAAACTTTTAATAGCCCTACTTGGTACACCCCTGTTTCATCTCTTGTAATGACAAATCACTGCTGATACACAGGCAGGGCTGTTTGTAAGGGACATATCACTGCGGATACACAGACAAGGTGGCTTGTAAGTGACGTTCCAGAGCTGATACACAGGTAGGGTGGCTTGTAAGTGACGTATCACTGCGGATACACAGGCAAAGTAGCTTGTAAGTGACGTATCACTGCTGATACACAGACAAGGTGGCTTGTAAGTGACGTATCAGAGCTGATACACAGGTAGGGTGGCTTGTAAGTGACGTATCCGAGTTGATACACAGACAAAGTGGCTTGTAAGTGACGTATCAGAGCTGATACACAGGTAGGGTGGATTGTAAGTGACGTATCACTGCTGATACACAGACAAGGTGGTTTGTAAGTGACGTATCAGAGCTGATACACAGGTAGGGTGGCTTGTAAGTGCCGTGTCAGAGCTGATACACAGACAAGGTGGCTTGTAAGTGACGTATCAGAGCTAATACACAGGTAGGGTGGCTTGTAAGTGACGTATCACTGCGGATACACAGGCAAAGTAGCTTGTAAGTGACTTATCCCTGCTGATACACAGACAAGGTGGCTTGTAAGCGACGTATCAGAGCTGATACACAGGCAGGGTGGCTTGTAAGTGACGTATCACTGCAGATACACAGGCAAAGTAGCTTGTAAGTGACGTATCACTGCTGATACACAGACAAGGTGGCTTGTAAGTGACGTATCACTGCTGATACACAGACAAGGTGGCTTGTAAGTGACGTATCAGAGCTGATACACAGGTAGGGTGGCTAGTAAGTGACGTATCACTGCTGATACACAGACAAGGTGGCTTGTAAGTGACGTATCAGAGCTGATACACAGGCAGGGTGGCCTCTAAGTGACGTATCACTTCTGATACACAGACAAGGTGGCTTGTAAGTGACGCATCACTGCTGATACACAGACAAGGTGGCTTGTAAGTGACGTGTCAGAGCTAATACACAGGTAGGGTGGATTGTAAGTGACGTATCAGAGCTGATACACAGGTAGGGTGGCTTGTAAGTGACGTATCACTGCGGATACACAGGCAAAGTAGCTTGTAAGTGACGTATCACTGCTGATACACAGACAAGGTGGCTTGTAAGTGACGTATCAGAGCTGATACACAGGTAGGGTGGCTTGTAAGTGACGTATCAGAGCTGATACACAGGTAGGGTGGCTTGTAGGTGACGTATAGGAGCTGATACACAGACAAGGTAGCTTGTAAGTGACGTATCAGAGCTGATACACAGACAAGGTAGCTTGTAAGTGACGTATCACTGCTGATACACATACAGAGTAGCCTCTACATGAACAGGGGTGTATAAGGTAAGGCTATTAACATTTCCAGTGGAGGTTTGGAAAGACCTATCTCGGGAACCATCGAACATAGAGCATTCTGTTCACTGGGACTATTTATTTGGTTTTGAGATCTATCCACAGCCCAGTTACTTTCCACATACATTGTAACAGCCTTTATTGGAGAGATATTATACGCTTTGTGGCCGCATTATCTTAGGCTCCACCCTCACAATATCCTAGCATGCCAATGCAAATAATCATCTAATAATTTCGGAAAGTTAGTCTTAAAAACATATTGACACAGATTTCTACGAGGTGCCATAAGCTTTTATTTCCTTTAGTGAATGCTTTATTTAGGATATCATTGAAGATTTATAACAATTTTAAAATACCTTTTATACTTTAAAATATAGCCAGTAGCTGTTTACTTTAAAACGTGTGCGCGTGTATGCGTGTGTGTGCGAGTGAATGAGTGAGTGAGTGAGAAAAGAGCTCAAAGGGGTACTTTGGTTAATCTATGGCCCAGAGATGGGTATGGGACTGGCGGAAGTTTGGGAAAAAGTTTACTTCAATATAATTTGAGCCTTTAATTAATATTTTAGGTACCATTCAAGCAAAGGTGTATATAAAGAACAGGCATTCGCAATATTTAAATGATTTTAGGTAGGCTTTGGATATAATTTAGTTATTTTAAAACACGAAACATAATAAATAAAAAAAAGAAGAAACATTTAGCTGGATTTTTAAAATTTGAAATTTATATTAGCATATCTCAACATATTTAGGATAAGATCTTTTCCACATTTATGATGATAAAAAAAAAGTCGTTCCTTTAACACTTGGGCTATTAACGAGTAAACCTAAACGTAGTAAGTACGAGAAGGATCAGCTGACATTGATTTATCCAGCATTCATCAGGAGGTAGGATAAAAAAATAACTTTTCTTAAAATTGGATCTTGGAAAACTACCATCAGACGGTATTCGAACCCCTAGGTAACCACACCAACAACCCTGACAGTCCAATTTAGTTCAGTGAAAGCAGAGATTATATTTTAGTTCCCAATTAAAATTAAACTTTTTTTTTACGACCCGGTATTATATTTGGTGTCGCCTGGCGCCCTCTTGATATCACCTCTTCCTTTCGCCTCAGAGTCGCCGTGAAGATCAGTAATAATTAAACTAGTACTTAGCGACGCACTTAGTGAGACAGTTTCGAGTCGGCCTCTTAAAGGGGGAACCTCTATTAACTTAAAAATATGAGAGATTTCAAGACACATAATATTTTATCCATTTTATTCCGTGCGCCACGCACAGTGGAACCTCGTTCATCCGGCCAAACTGGGACTGGGCGTCGTCCAGCAAAACTGGCATCGGGTGTCGTCCGGCCAAACTGGGACCGGGCGTGGTCCAGCAAAACTGGGACCGGGCGTCGTCCGGCAAAACTGGGACCGGGCGTCGTCCGGCAAAACTGGCATTGGGTGTCGTCCGGCCAAACTGGGACCGGGCGTCGTCCAGAAAAACTGGCATTGGGCGTCGTCCGGCAAAACTGGCATCGGGTGTCGTCCGGCCAAACTGGGACAGGGCGTCGTCCGGCCAAACTGGGACCGGGCGTCGTCCGGCCAAACTGGGACCGGGAGTCGTCCGGCCACCCTGGGACCGGGTGTCGTCCGGCCAAACTGGGACAGGGCGTCGTCCGGCCAAACTGGCATCGGGTGTCGTCCGGAAAAACTGGGACCGGGTGTCGTCCGGCCAAACTGGGACAGGGCGTCGTCCGGCCAAACTGGCATCGGGTGTCGTCCGGCAAAACTGGGACCGTATGTCATCCGCATTAACGAGAATCCGAATAGTCCGAAAATTATAGGAAAAACTCATTAAAACAATATATATAAACCCGCTCCGGTGACCACATGGTCTAACACTCTACTATCGCAGTAGGCTAGACTGCCGATGACGGGGAGATTGTGGTTCAACCCAGGTTGGATGCATTGATGATGGTTTTCCCCACTCTCTCTCCAAGCAAATTCGGGTAAACCTCCTCTAAATTCAATCTTCCTCAGCCCTAATCCATTAATTAGCATAATTAGTACGTAAGCGTATAGCCCTGATGGGTAGTAAGACGTGGTGCTAAAAAATATTAGTGACTTTCAATCAATGTTTGCAATAAACATCTTCTGGTAGCTGTCAGTTACTCCCACTTAAGTGGTGAATCGACTGTTTACTAATGGAGTAGAAGGGAGGAGGATATCATTAAGGAGAAATGTATTCACCTCTGCGTGGAGGGAGATAAGAAAAGCATATAATAAATACCTAATCACACCGTTCCCTTACGGGGTAGGCAAGAAAGTATGCATATAGCTCAAAAAACAACTATGTGCTTATTCCATCCTCACTAATTTTCTGCTCACTTCCCTATCCTTGCATACTCCCTTCACTTCAACAACATCCATACATCGAGTCGTACATGTACTCATATTCTTTAAAACTATTAATGTTTCTCTTTTTAACACACTTATCTACAACCATGTCATGAAATAAACACCCCAGTAAATGCATCTGAGGATCCAAACCCCAAACTTTCTGTCATCGTCAAACTAAATCCCAGGAGACTGACGCCTTTGTCCTTACGTCCACCGGTGTGGAGGGCGTCCATATTGATGGACATAAAAAAGGTTTGACCCTAGGAGGAGCCATCATTGCACATTTAATTAGTCTAAATGTCTTTTGTAAATAATTATTTTCACACTAAATTTCACTTTTTAATTTTGCAATTAAAATCATGCACATTACTCATTTAAGTAATTTTATATTTTTAAAAAATTCCAGCTTTATACACAAAATATACATGTAAACTGATAATATATATATAATCTCACCGCGTTTTACTATCTGGTCAGGCTATACACCTATGCATTAATTATTATTATTATTTAGCACTGCGTCTTACTACCTGTTCGGGTTATACGCTTTAAGTACTAATTACGCTAATGGATTAAGAATTAGGAAGGTTGAATGAGAGGAAGTGAACCCGTATTTGCGTGGGGGGAGATTGGAAAACCATTTAGGAAAAATCACCCCCAGTTCACCCGACCGAGATTCGAACCTCGATCTCCCCGTCCTCAGCAGTCGAGCATCAACACGACAAGCGCGTTAGCCAACTACGCCACTAAGGCGGGTTATACATTAATTACTCCCTCAATACACCTAGCCAGGATTCGAACCTCGATCTCCCTGCCATTGGGAGTCTATTATAGCACAAGAGTGACGCCTTAGACCATGAGGCCACTGAAGTAGGTTGTTTCATTTTTAAGTTTAGAGATTGAACTGCAATTATTTACACTAATTAGGTAGTGTTGAGGAAAGTAAAATCTATAGGAAACGTTTTCCTATTTGTGTAGAGGAAGAGTGGGAAAACATTTAGAAAAATCACCCTCACTACACTTATTATTATTATTATTATTATTAGCACCGCGTCTTACTACCCGTTCATGTTATACGCACTTACGCTAATGTCTTACTACCCGTTCATGTTATACGCACTTACGCTAATGTGTAATGGTAGGGTGATTGTGATATGAAATGGAGGACCTACAGTTTAACGTGAAATCCGAACCACGGTGGAAGCCTGGCATTCCACACATTCACAAGTTGTGATTAATACACGTCTTGTCAGAGGTGAAGGTAGGGTTTGGTAATCAGATAAATCTGTGCCAAGAGCGAGGATTGAACTCCGGAACCCCAGCACATAAGTCCGACACCTTACCCCTAGACCGCCAGGTCACCTCTCACTACACTTGTTCCAAGTTCTTTCCCTTTGTCCGAAAAGAAACCCAACTAGATGAGGCCTGACATTTAGACCACATGTCCACCTGCACGGATAAAAAAAATCCTCTAAATTGTACACTACTCACCCCTATCATCAATAGTGGATAGGTGACCTGTTGGTCTAGGGATAAGGTGTCAAACTTCTGTGCTGGGAGTCCGGGGTTCAATCCTCGGTCCCGGCACAGATTTATCTGATTATCAAACCCTTCCTTCACCTCTGACAAGACGTGTATTATCACAACTTGTGAATGTGGTAAATGCCAGGCCTCTACCGTGGTTCGGATTCCACGTTAAACTGTAGGTCCTCCATTTCATCTCACAATCACCCTACCATTTTACATTAGCGTAAGTGTGTATAGCTCGAACGGGTAGTAAGACACGGTGCTAATAATAATAATAATAATAATAATAATAATAATAATAATAATAGTGGATAGCCTGTACGGATATTAATAAGCGGCGAAAGTAAAAAGTAAACGATTGATAACGGTGAACCCAGGCTCGCTTTATCCATTAGGCCGACTAGCCCCAGTACCTAGGCCCTACGAACCTTTAAATACCTACATTTAACTTGAAAAAAATACACAAACGAAAAAAACTACCGAAATACGAAAAAAAAGAATATTTCCACTAAAAATCTTACAGTATGTATGACAATGCTATACGGCTATTATTTTAATTTCACAGGAGAAAAATTTTAGAAAATAAAATTGAAATTATTTCAGGGCTATTTTGTTATGCTTACAACCTCATGAGAAGTTGCCTTGCACGTATCGTGAACCATTGACGGGCCCAGGATTTTGTGTCGGCAGAGGCCGAGGCACAAAAATTTGTATTTTCAAGATTCATACATTGTTTTTTATTTGTTGGTGCGTGCAAATGATGAAATTATCATACAAATTAGTAAAAATATTGGACATAGAGGCCTCTGGAAGTAAAAGTGCCTAGGGCCTACGAACGTCTTAAAATGGTCTTGGGTGCAACGCACAGACTTTATATATCTTATCTCTTAAAATAGGGACATTTACTGAAAATTTGTTAAACTAAATAATATAAAGTGTCGCAGAAACACACTATCAAAGAACATACATAAAATAATATACACTGTTACAGAAACATTGAGTAAAAAGGAACATTTCTATTAACCAAAGATCATCAATTTCACATTTTCAAAGACCTAATTTTAAAAAAAATTCTTACAGCTCAAACACTATTCTTTTTATAAAACTATATTTCAATTGAATGATGTTTATTTTTAATAGAACTACAACTTTAAACTGATAAGTTATTTCATACCTTAAATTAGGGGCGGATATAGGGAGCACTTTTGGAGTTGTTTCTTACCGGGTAGTCTGGGGGTGGATAATTTCCCCAAGTTTAAGAATTTTAAAAAAATTAACCCTCAAAAGTGGTGTATTAAGTTTGTACTGGACTCTCGGAAATAAATGTAAATAAATGGAAATATGAATAAAAC
Source organism: Timema californicum (assembly GCA_902141385.1). NCBI lineage: Eukaryota > Metazoa > Arthropoda > Insecta > Phasmatodea > Timematidae > Timema > Timema californicum. Next base: position 130,455 of record CABFOW010001703.1, read on the forward strand.
CAATCTTTATTTATAATAATAAAGTGAGTGCAAGTATTTTTACAGTTATTATAGAATTGATTTTAAAATATGAATAAAACCAATCGTTATTTATAATAATAAAGTGAGTGCAAGTATTTTTACAGTTCTTATAGAATTGATATTTTTTTTTAAAAAAAAATCTAAAATTTCTTCAGTAACAACATAGAGCTTAGTTTACTGCACATGCTAATATTAACAGATCTTGAATATCTGTCAAGGGTGTCTTGGAATTTTGTCAAAACCTTTTCTCTTCATTTAAAAAGTTTTAGCAAAATTCTACTGCAGTAAACCAAACTTTATGTTGCTACTGGAAATTTTTTGACTATTTTGGCAAAAAAAAAAATGTAATTCTATAAAACCTGTAAAACTACTCCCATTCCTTTCTGCCGCAACTTAAATGTAGGCTATATGATCATTCTGTGTTTACCAGTTTTGGCTAGTTCTTTCTAGAACTATACAATAATTGTGGACATTCAGAACAGGCAAACCAACAAGTCTGATTTCCACCAAAGTTGTCCTCAACTCAATCTTGCATGTATGCAAAGATGACACCACCATTTACCCTCAACATTCTTTGCAGTTCCTGAATAAGAATCTTCCTACGATATTATAAATTCTTGTTCGTGAGGCTGGCTCTTTTCATGCCACGTTTTCCATTGGTCCGCTCAGAGATGTGTTTATATCGGCTGGATTACAATTTGTTCAATCGTCTCCTGACCTTTGGGGAGGAGCGGGGGGAGGGGGGAGGGTGGTTGTTAGGGGGCCGTGTAATTTCCCCTGTCTTCCTCCTCCCTCCAAGATTCTACCCCAGTTTGAAATAGTTGCGAAAATATGATCAAAATTGAAAATTTCGGCGTAAGTAAAATAATTTTAAAGTAATTTACTTTAGAAAAATGAGGATATATATTTTGTTTATAATGTTAAACAGTGCCTATATATTATTATTATTATTATTATTATTATTATTATTATTATTACTAGCACCACGTCTTACTACCCATTCAAATTATACGCACTTACGCTAATGTGTAATGATAGAGTGATTGTGAGATGAAATGGAGGACCTACAGTTTAACGTGGGATCCGAAACTACAGTTTAACGTGGGATCCAAACCCTGATGGAGACCTGGCATTCCACATATTCACAAGTTGTGATTAATACACGTCTTGTCGAAGGTGAAGGAAGGGTTTGGCAATCAAATAAATCTGTGCTGCGACCAAGGATTGAACCCCGGACCCTCAGCACAGAGTGTCTATATAAAAATGTTAATAAAATCGTAAGTGGATTTTGAGAAAGCCGATTTTTATCCTTTTGCTCTTAAGTAAAATATCCTCAATTTTAAGGTTTGATAAATAATTCCAAAAATTCCTTGGGGGAACCTTAATAAACCCCTATTTATATAGTTTTAGCTCAGTAGGTAAAATGGTTTCGGTTCTAGACCGAGATACAAACAAAAAGACGGTTTTGAAGATTTATTTATCGGTTTCAGGTGGTCATGTATGTAACGTTGACATTTATCAACATATCTACTTCAAATCTTTTGACAATCATAANTCTCTCTCCAAGGAGTCGAGAGAAAGTAAATTAAGTACAGCTTTAGTTCGTTGGGTATGGGAGGGTGGGATGTTGGATCTCAATGCAAATGGGGAAGGCAGCTCGAGAAAGTTGATGCCAAGTGAAACATCTCCGGCACACATCCATTAAGAACATTAGTGTCTTCATCCTCCCTCTTTCTGCAACGGCTCAGTTCACACGGATATAATGTGGTAGGTGCAGGGTTCAATCCCCGTCTTTATAACGCGCAGAGTGTGATAAGTTAGACCACCCACCTTACGAGCATGTCTAAAGCATGGTCTATAAGGTAAGGGCACTAAGTTGTGATCTGATGGTTATTTTTAGAGAGCCTCGTGAACTGATGATCATAGTAGCAACCGAAAAGTATCAATCCACATCAAGAACTTGGCATCTTATTTATTACTCTTTTGGATTATACGCCTATTTAATAATTACACTAATAGGAAAGGGATGAAGAATGCATTTAGAGGAAGGAAGTGTACTTGCATTTGCATGGAGAGGGTGGAAAACAATTTAGGAGAAACAATCCTCAGTACAGCTGACCTGGAATGAACGCTGATCTCCCCGTTATTAGCTGTTTGGTATATTGCAAGAGTAGCGCCTTAGACCATGCAGCTATCAAAACGTGTGAATGTTATGTTATTTCAAAATATGGCTCGTGCCAAAATAGAGGGTAAATATATCATTCAACACACTTCTATGGACGCATGGTTTAAGGTAGGGATGGGCAAACTACAGCCCACGGAACAATCACGGTCCGCGGGATAAATGATTAAAAGTGTTGCGTTGTGTTCCGTTATGTTGCCTTCCTGACCCTTAACGTTTACAAGTTTGGTAAATCATGCCCAAAAATATATGGCAATGTTTGCATCCTCATATTCATGTGAACAAGTGCTTTAAACCATGAAACTTAGGAAAAGTGATCTTAGAGAGCGACTTACTGGTGAGCCTCTGTCTTCTCTCTTGAGACTCACCTCCTCACAGTCTCACACATCATATAAATCTTCTGTACTAACTTACTGGTGAGCCTCTGCCTTCTCTCTTGAGAATCACCTCCTCACAGTTTCACACATCATATAAATCTTATGTACTAACTTACTGGTGAGCCTCTGCCTTCTCTCTTGAGACTCATCTCACAGTTTCACTCATCTCACACATCATATAAATCTTCTGAACGAACTTACTGGTGAGCCTCTGTCTTCTCTCTTGAGACTCATCTCACAGTCTCACACATCATATAAATCTTCTGTACTAACTTACTGGTGAGCCTCTGACTTCTCTCTTGAGACTCACCGTCTCACAGTTTCACTCATCTCACTCATCATATAAATCTTCTGTACTAACTTACTGGTGAGCCTCTGCCTTCTCTATTGAGACTCACCTCCTCACAGTTTCACTCAT
>CABFOW010001704.1:6420-31741 GCA_902141385.1 Timema californicum
AAGAGGGGAAGTTTGTATGCATGCGTGACGTCATTTTGAGAGAGGATTGAGGTTAGCGTGACTGACAAACACTAGTATGAGTGGATGGGGGTTAAAAAGTAATAAATCACCTTGACGTCAAATAGGGAAGAGTCTTCCTTACATCATAGCAAACAAGGCCTGAATCATTTTAAGATGATTTCATAACGTATGCGTTCTACCTTAGACACATTAATGATACGACATACGCTGACAACGTATTCAGGCAAAACTCCCTTTCCAGCAATATCTCGAAATAAATGTTTCAGCAAAAATGTTTTTTTTTGTTATGTATTTAAACGTCGTCATTTATATTTTAGTGCTCAGTTAATTTGAAAACTATCGCAACCTAACCAAACCTAACCATCCATGAGTCAATAAATGAAAAGGTCGATCAAGTTGACATCCAATGTTTTTTGTAAAGTTGTTAAAATGTTATGTGTTTTGTTAATTAGAAGGTTCAAAACGGCGATTTTGTTAATACAGTATTTTGGTGTAAGATATTTTAGGAAAAATATTTTGTTGAAGTGTGGAAAGCTAGGTTTTGTTAAATTGGAATATATTACAGTAATAAACATATTGCTGCATACTAAAATAAATTTTAATTAGAGTTGGGCTTGTTCAAATTCTCTAAGTGTTTATGTTCTTATGTGTTTTATTTAGATGAAAACATTTTAAATTTCTTAATCATCAAAGATAAACAAACAATCTTAATATTGGTATTATTAGTTTCTCCGTATTCTAGGTAACTTATGTGTAGTAGACTAATTATAATAAAAAGTTATTTTATTGTAATATGACAAAGTTGTTTGTAATTACACAGGAGATGCATACTATCCTGTCTTCGTATATATTAAAATCATGTTCACTTTTGATTAATACCCATTTAATGTATTTTCTAGCTAGGATAAATCCATATTTTATAAATTGTTCAAAACGTAATCTTTATTGGAAACTATCTGGAGATATTTTTTTAAATTGACTCCTAAATAAGTCATCAATTTTAAATCGACATACCATTAAGTCTATAAAGTAATTTTATTAACATAAAACAAAATACTTATGTACAAGAGAAATAAAACTGTATCGCAAAGCGTCTTAAAAAATTAAAGTTCAAAGAAACCATTCAAAAGGATCGTTTGCCCGCTATTTAATGTTTGATAATTCCTTGGAAGTTTAAATGTTGAACATCACGGCAAACCGCCATGCCAACATAAGGAAAGAAACGATTAAGTGGTGGAACACGGAAAGTATTTTGATAGTGTGTGATATGGCTGAGGCAGTTAAGCAAAATTACTGGAATTAGCCGACTGCTTTTACGATCGCTTCTTGACACTACATGGCTTTGTAACCCTCCATTTGTTTTAACGTTGCGATTTAACTGAGTAATAATTGGGACACAGATTTAGTCATTATTATTATTATTAGGTCGTATTGTGTTCGATACATCTCCATTACTTGTTATAGTAGGATTGAGGAAAACCATTATTGTATAAAAAGACTGGGGGAGAAATAGAGTTGTATTTTTTTAATGACGAGTTTCTGATGAGAAATACAACAAAACATTCTTAGCTGATGATGATTGGCAGAGGGTAATTTATTGTTATTAATGTTGTTATTACTACTATTATCATTAGTTCAGTGAAACTCTTGAGTATCCTGACTAGTTGAAGTAAAAGTGACTTGTCGAAACCAGATAAACCTTCTTTTGAGCTCCAACACATGGAAAGCTTGTCTCTAACACTCATGCATATCAAGTGGCATCAGGGGTATCCCCAGAAAACAATTTTGGGGGGTAACGGGGTGTTTCTAAATGTTATGGCTCATAGGCAAATTGTCCAAGGCATTTTTTAAACACTAAATTATTCTTAAAACAATTTAAATTGTTTTCTATATAATTTTTTAAATTATTTAGCACCGCGTCTTACTGCCCGATCGGGTTATACGCTTAAAGTACTAATTACGCTAATGGATTGGGATTTGGGAAGGTTGAATTAGAGGAAGTGAACCCGCATTTCAGTTCACCCGACCGGGATTCGAACCTCCATCTTCCCGTCCTCAGCAGTCGAGCTAAACACGACTCGCGCGTTAGCCAACTACGCCACCGAGGCGGGTTATATATTATGAATGTGGATGCTGGTGCTGTGGCTATTCAATAAGATGGCAGCCTAGGCATTGACGAGAAGGACAAACACACATTATTAATAATACTTTGAAAGGGAAGGAAGAGGTGAACAACCAAGATAACCTTCCTCCCTCTCCATGGTGTTCCAGAGTGTAATCAGAACTTTGAGAGGGAAGGAAGAGGTGAACAACCAAGATAACCTTCCTCCCCCTCCAATGGTGTTCCAGAGTGTAATCAGAACTTTGAAAGGGAAGGAAGAGGGGAACAACCAAGATAACCTTCCTCTCCCTCCATGGTGTGTTCCAGAGTGTAATCAGAACTTTGAAAGGGAAGGAAGAGGTGAACAACCAAGATAACCTTCCTCTCCCTCCATGGTGTGTTCAAGAGTGTAATCAGAACTTTGAGAGGGAAGGAAGAGGTGAACAGCCAAGATAACCTTCCTCCCCCTCCATGGTGTGTTCAAGAGTGTAATCAGAACTTTGAAAGGGAAGGAAGAGGTGAACAACCAAGATAACCTACCTCTCCCTCCATGGTGTGTTCCAGAGTGTAATCAGAACTTTGAGAGGGAAGGAAGAGGTGAACAACCAAGATAACCTTCCTCCCCCTCCATGGTGTGTCCCAGAGTGTAATCAGAACTTTGAAAGCCAAAATTGTCAATTATGTGTGAAACAGCTAAAACTACAAATATTTTGTTTGAAGAACTCCAATCGTTTTCAAACTGATTGTTTGTTTAGCCTTGCATTTTACTAATCATTCGGGTTTTTGGATTAGGAAGGCTGTATTTAGATGAAGTGTACCCGCATTTGTGTGGCGGGAGAGGGTACAACCATTTTGTAAAAAACACCTTTAGTATACTCGACCGAGATTCGAACCTCGATCTTTTCATCATCATGGCTTGTTAAATAAATACTATGTTCCTATACCTACTAAGGTAGTTATAAATAAACTGCAGTTGAACTAGATATACATAGTCAGTTTCCCACGTATGCTAAAATTAGGACCTTAATTTTAGAGCTATTAATAGCCCAGTTGCATATTTAACGAGTCAGATTTCACTTTAATGACTTTATAGATGAAAACCGGAACATTTACAAATTTAAAACACTTAGTACACATTTAAAGAACAAAATCTAAGTACAAACTAAAATGAGTGTGCTTAAAAATCCACGGGATTTCAAAGTAGGCTTCGCTATTTCGTAATAAATGTAGGGGGAAGGGGGCGTGACACAGAGGCAACCTAAACTTAATGTAAAATTATTTCGTACCAAATTAATAATACGAATAATATGATTACGAATTTAATTCCATAATTCTTAAAAAATAATCCTTGATCATCTACGCATTGCTCCAAAGGTCAATTTTTAAGTGCTCTAAAAGAACACAGATTATTGGGTTCGTAAGTCGTAAAGACGTAATTTCAGATAGTTTTAATAGTGACACATTATTATTATTATTATTATTATTATTATTATTTCCTGTACAAACTAAAGATAGAATTTTTGCCACAGTAACGGCAGACATTAAACCTAACCGTGACTAACAACTTAACAAGCTATTATTGCAAAATATAGCCATGGAAGGGAATGGACGTGGAGTTTTATATGTAAGGTCTATTTATTTTTGAATATGCTTTTTACGTACAATCCGTTTTAGTGAAAAGTAGAACGCTTATCTTGACTAGTTCCACTATGGTTGAATTTATTGGATAGAGCCATACTGCCACCTTCCATGATAAACGAAGTGTAGCCTACATTGTTTAGCAACATATGACTTGAAAAATAAAGTTCAATCGAAATACTGGGCGTCGTCTTGACTTGGTTTCAATCTGTGTTTGCTGCACGCGTGTGGTGAAAATATGTAACTCGTGGAATTGTTTAAACACCTCAAACACCTTTTAGGGTCTAATATGGGGCCTAACTATAAGATCCGGGATAACGCACTCTTCATAATTTGAGATGCTTTTTTTTATTGAAATAAATTAATGTTTTTATAATATCCATACAAACATATACAATACCAATATATATGAATAAATAAAATAATAAGATTATTTTTAAATTTATATAGGTAATCGGAAAGATAAAATAGCAACAAAAGTAGGCCTATCTTAATACGCAATAGATATATTTATTAATATAGACAATACTATTCTAAAAAAACTTAAACTTACATTAAAAGCTTTTTTATATAAAAAATACCGTATTCACGAACCCACATTCATTTTCATTAAGAATAAGTCCAACGATGTTATAGTTTATTTCAACAATATTAGCCATTTCAGCTTGTTTATTAACGCATGAAAGGTTATAGGGTATCCATAGCCAGAGAGGTGGTAAATGATGGCAGGGAAAGGTTACTATACTTCATTCACGGTAGGAGTTTACCTCTGAAAGGTCTTTTTTCTTACCAATATCCTACTATATAATAGATTTCTGGTAGGGAAAAAAGTCATTTTCCAGGTAAACTCCTACCGTGAACGAACTTTAAGCCACATCATCTCCAAGACCACAAGTTAAGTTGTTAGGTGGCAGTCAGAACAACCGTTTTTAAATTATTGGAACCAGAACTTTTTAAATTAACCGTTTGGATATTTTTGTTTTTAAGTGGTATCTATGGTTAACTTAAAAAAATTCTTTTCAAACGAGAGCTTCTAAAATTTGGCGTGTTCTTCTGAAAATAAGAAGTCCAATTGGCCGAAACAATGGCTGTAGATGACGTCGTGCAAAGTCAAGGCGATTATGATCTTATGCTATTTACAAAATAAAAAGTTTTTATTTTATGGGCTAGTTATAAAATATTTTCAAACAATTTTAATATTGGGATTATTAGACACTTGCCCGCCTCGGTGGTGTAGTTGGCTAACGCGCGAGCTTCGTATTGAGCTAGACTGCCGAGGACAAGGTTCGAACCTCAGTCGGGTGTAGCTTGGGTTGTTTTCCACATTCCCTCCTCACAGATGCGGGTTCACTTCCTTTATATTCAAATTTCCAAATTCCTAACCCATTAGCGTAATTATTGCTTAAGAGTAGAACCCGAATGGGTAGTAAGACGCGGTGCTAGGTATTATTATTATTATTATTATTATTATTATTATTATTATTAAAATATTCCTTTTTCTATACTAGTTTGTATAAATAATTTTAAAAAAGAACTTAATTTATTTTAATATGATATAGAAAAAAGTGTCTAGCTTGATGAAGAATGTGTTCTATCCCCGACAAACTCAACAACCAGACCCTGTACTGTTAATGTACTAGATTAGTTATTGAAACAAAACATTTCCTAGTAAATACTAGGCCATTAGGGAATTTACCACTGGAACTCCTGTAGTTTTTATCTCTAGTAGATACTTTTAACAAAATGTCGCTTATTATCTTAACAAAATCCTTGATCCCTAATTAAAATATCATATAATGTTTTATGGATACAACCAACCATTGTGTAAATTTTAGTATAGAGGCCTATTATTTAAAAATGGCGTGGTGTTTACATTGTAAGTTAGGTTTAATGTTTTTAATTTTAAATCAATATCCCCAAATTATGTTAATATAACTAGAACGTATGTTTATGATGATGTCAAACAATATAATGAGTGTGTGTATTATCGATCCTTTATAGACATACATTAGTAATGTGGCGTATAACAAATGGCAGCTTACAACCTCTAATTTATTAGATTCATAAGCTCAGAAAATTGCAATGGACACAGAAAAATGAGAACTAAGATTATTTTTTTAAATGAACATTTATTTGGTATGTAAAGGTCTAGTATTTTTTGATCGAAATGGCCTACTTCCAGAAGTTGAACCCAATACCAATATGTTGTATTTTATTCAGATTGGTGGATCATTTTAATTCGACATTCTCTCAGTACTATAGTTCAGGATTGAAAATTGATATTATTAATAACTTGGTTCAATCAACAACGTTTATAACACGTGCCTCTAAATGTATAGACTATAGTAGGGTTCTTGTTGGAAAAAAAAGTTTAGAAAATACAAATACATTTTTCATGGCCAGCAATAATAACATTTTACCATAAAATTATTGTTATTTTATAGGTACCTATTGATAATATCTAACGAAAGTGACTTACGTATGAATATATGAACGTATATTGAGTAGTTTAGGTACTTTTGTTCCTACAAGAATCCTCAACATTTTAAGGGACCTACCTTTCCCGACGTGGCTCCTGCCTCCCTTGCCACCCCCGCCGCCGCCGCCAGAAGAAGACGTGACATCTGTGGGCGGGCGTCCATTGACCATTGGACCCAGGTGAGCGGGTCGCGCCTCCAATACGCCGTTCATCATCGGGCCTCTGAACGTCTGAACGGGCCGCACCTGTAGGGGGTGGTGAGGGTGGGAGTGAGGAGTTGTTCCTCTCACCGGCATAGGAGACGTCGCCGTCAACGAGCCTAACGAAGACGTCGGTGACGCGTCCCTACTCTTTGTCGTCAGATTTAAGGGCTCGTTACTCAACTCCTCGTCTGTCTCTATTGAGGGTGTCGGGGGCGGTGGGGGCGGGTGGAGCATGGACATAGTCGAGAGGAGAGAGGCCCCGGAGTGGTTTAGCAGGTTGGGTGGAGGGGTGGCGCGAATAGGCGTAGGAGCGACGAGTGTTGTCTTCTTGCGTTCACGCCCCCAGCCCATGATGTCGGCGATGAAGTGAGGGGTTGGCATCCTGGGAGGCTTAGCGTACACGTGGGGGTGCCACGTGCTCACAATACCATTCGTGGATGGGGGTGCAACTGGGGGCAGACTGCAGGTGCTCGGGTGCTTTGACGGGGAGCCGATGTCCATTACCGCGGGTGTCCGACGCAGCAATGTCAGTGCGGTAGCGTCGTTCGAAGCCGAGGACAGAAGCCCATCCGACGGACTTTGCGGGCTACTGCTATTCTCGCTGCTATCACTGCAGGTACGACTGTCCTGACCCCCAACATTGTTGTTGTTGAGGTTGATAGTTTTGCCGGCGACACTGTGGCTGTTGATCGCGGCCCTTTGCTGTTTCGTTTGTTGAGGTTGTTGCATGCTGTGGAGATTAACAGACATTCGCGACGCATGGAATTCTGTTATGATTGTATTCTTCGTTATATAACGAAACTCACACTCACATGATCAATTAAACACGTGGTTACTGTGATCAAATCTACACGAACACGAAAACCAGACTTGTTCAATTTTGTATACAAATAATCTTAAAAAACCACTCCAGTGAGAAATGTATTTAAAGGTTTGACTAAAATAGTAGACATTTAGATCTTAAAATTTTCCCCTCCTACTTTTCAGAAGACAAAAGAGCAACGAATGGAACGTTTACCACTTCGTGACGCATGGACCATCACGTCAGCTAGTTCACGATTTATTTCCTAGGGATATATATTCTCTTTTCCTTTTTTTTTTTTNTTTTTTTTTTTTACGAAACGTTACATTGGCACTCTAAGGACGTAATTCGGTTCAGGCACAAGTTTTCTTTAACCGATAATTCTTTTCCGACTCACCACAGTTAAGTGAAACGAGTTATCGACCTTCTTTGTGTTTTATTTAGCTTCTCGCATCCCCATTTTCAAAAGAACTTTACTTTCAAAATTAATTCAGGTATTTTTTTCACTGATCTCTTACTATCACACGTCTATTATGTTTTGATACACCATAAAAAAAAATTATTTACGATGTCACTTTTTTCTAAAACAACTCCAAGTTTGATGGTAACTATTTTTAAATAATTACAACTTGCGTAGCGTGGTTTGAATTGGCATCTAATATACCTACTTGATTTATTAACAACATGAAAATCAAGTTAAAATTTACTGTGTAACTTATTTGAAGTTTTTCTTAAAATAAAATGCATATGCTTCTCTTATCGTTGTTTAATTTATCATTGCATAACGCGGAAGAAATAATTTAAAAACACATTTAATAAAAAGAGGAGACACTTTGTTCAAATCATAAAGGTAAAGTCAAAAAGTAAATTAGAATAGGTATCATTAGGGCCTACGCAATACGAATTACAGAGTCGATTAGGTATCTGAAATTAATATCAACAATAAGAACTAAAACTTCTATTTCGGAGTTTAAAAATCTACTCATTAGTGTTTCAAAGTACTTTGAAATAATCTTCTTTGTTAGTTTAATCCATTAATGACAGAACATTTGTCTGATGAACACTCACAAAAGGAATGGCTATCAATTTCAATTACTATTATTATATACCCGGTTATGCGCATACACAAACAAAACGCGATTTAGTTCTCACTTACGCCAATCGATGCCAGCGCCACTACTAAATCTCATTTTGACACACAACAAATAAACAAAAGAGGATCAGAGGGCGAGCGGACCCCGCGTGAACCGCGTTTCCACGAAACAAAACACATACGCGAAACAACTCTGCTGGTGGTTGGCCGATTACTGATTGCCTGTCTCGACTCAGGCGCACGGTTAGTGTGTTTCGCTAAACGGCCGCCGGTAGCAGCACCGGCGTCAAACACATCATCATCATCATCATCATGATCATCCTCCTTCTGTGAGCCCTCCGCTTGTTGATAGCCCCATATAATGGGAATACCCCACTCACTCAACTTGGTTCTGCTAAATTACGGACCGCGCACTTTGTCGCTATTACTCTACTACCCTTCACAAAAACATTGCTCCAATATAAATATAGTTTTTAAACCATGTCTATATAAAACAACAACACAAGTAGATTGATGAAAACATTTTAAAGAAAGTGCTTTCTTACGATAGTTATTTATACAAGTATCTTTTTTTTCGAAATAAAAATAATCTTAACTTGGATTTAATCATGTTTTAGTGAGGACCATAGGTTTATAACTAATTATGGATGTATTGGTTTGACCTCGTCTGTACGTCCACTAGTAAGGTAGAGATATAAAATACATAGTTTAGAATAAATTTAGCTGCTTATGCGTGGAGGGAGATTAGGCCTAAATAAAACATTCGGGAAGAAGATACTCAACCTCCGGGCAGCGGAAAACCTGACTAGACGATTCTGATATTATATAATCTACTGGCTACTATGTAAAGGTAGTCAATAATAGGTCAACCCACTTTTGTGGCCGCATGCTCTAAGGCGCCACTCTCGCAATAGACTAGACTACTGAAGACGAGGTGATTGGGGTTCTTTCCTGGTCGTGTATACTGAGGGTTTTTTCTAAATGGTTTGCCACTCTCCCTCCATGCAAATGCGGGTACACTTTCTCTGAATGCAAACTTCCTAATCTCTAACACATTCTTGTAACTATTACATCAACGTATAATTCAAACGGGTAGTAAGACGTGGTGCTAAAATAATAATTAAATTATTAAAAAATAAAATAAAAATATAATAATAGTGATGATAATAATAATCATAATAATAACAATAATAAATAAATCAGTCTTCTGGAAAAAATTTGTATTTCACTGAGCAAAATCACGCTTTAGTGTTCAAGAAAGTGGGGCATCTATGATCAAATCCAAACCAATGAAAACTTGGGTGGAGGACACATTTGGATAAAAAAAAGCCCTAGCCGCACAATGATGCAATTATTTAATTACCAATTCACGAAACAAAATATTCCGAACTGGTAGTATGATAACTTTGTTCGTGTTCTATTCCAGACACGATTTATACTGATTACAATAAACACACATTTGATCCATGTGGTAAAGTCACTTACGAGCACAAATAGATCCTTCTCTAAATCTATAAAAAGAAGATTAAGCAGTGTGAACTCAGAAATCTACTTTTCGGAGCGTAGGTATACACTGTATCAAAGATATTATTTATGCTGCTTATTTTTCTGACTGGAAACTTTAAGTAAATTTAATATGTGTAACGGTATGTCTTCCAAATTTCAATTTGTGAAACTGGTCTCAAAAATTAGCCTACTCATTCGACATATTTTAAATGTTAGATATCATAGGATTTATAGGAGGCCTAGTAATTAGTAGTTTGTAGGCCCCTTGAAAACAGAACCATTCACTTTTTATCTGTTCGATAGGCTACGCAATCACGCACCTCTCAATACAATACTCACGTAGGTTTTTTTACACAGATTAGTATTGCCCTGCACCCAGTCTTAGGTGTGTTGGTTTCGAACCCATCCATAAGAAAATTGTGTCGGTGCCCAGGGGTTTGTGATTTCTTATGGGGAGTGTGCTCATTGGTTCGAATGTCGGTGTGGGAACTGTACGCCATTGGTTCGAAGCAGTAAGATGATGTTGGTATTGGTATTATTATTATTATGCCTAGTTTTTCATGGGAATTTGAAATTGACATCAACTTCAAGAGGATTGACACCATGAATGCCACCGTCCCAGAATGATTAAAATAAATTAATCTTGGAAAGGCCAGTAACAACCACCTGAAGCCTCGTAGGCTCTGAAAAGGGTACTAAGCTAAATTACCCTTTGCCTTATTTCTCTACCGAGATTTGAACCCCGACCTTCCCTGGCTCAAAACAATTGGACCATCCATCCGAACTATGCACATTGAAAGTGACAGTCACATGTAAGAGACAACCAAGCGTAGATACGAACCATGACTTCCCCCTTTCACCGTCGAAGTGTTTAACTTCTTGCTACCCGCTTTAGTCGTAACGTGGTCTAACGCGCTAATCTCACGTTAGACTAGACTGCCAAATACGGGGAGATAGTGGTTCAATCACAGTCGGGTGGACTGAGGGTGATTCTTCCTAAATTGTTTTTCACTTTCCCTCCTCACAAATGCTGGTGAATTTCCTCTGAATCAGACCTTCCTAGTTCCTAAACTATTAGTGTAATCTGTACATAGGTGTACAACCCGAAAGGGTAGTAAGACGTGGTGTTAAAATAAATTACTTGCTTTCTTCCATTTGCTACTGTCAAAATTCAATGGGGTGTTTAATACAACACTTTGTTTGCTCTGAAAGGTAGAAAGCTCACCTTGTATTATTACACTAGGTGGGTAACAGTCACACTAATCAGGACTCAAACCTTGATATCTTTGTTGGAATTAACACCATTGATTAAAAATCTGATGTATTTATGCTAAGGGGTAAGAATCACGCTCATGTGTTTCAACTGATTAATGTAGTTTACACTAGTTTTTGAGTAGTTTCAGGCTTGTACTAATGATCAAGGAGGTAAAGAGGACAGTCTCATAAGGATTATAACTACTAGTAACATTCTTGAAGTAGTTTAACTGCATCTTGAAGTAGTCCAAGTATTGAAGTGATTACACTAGTTTTTTATTAGTTACACAGTATTTAGCTCAGCTATTGTAGAATCATTCATTTTCCCAAAATGTATGCCAGTACAAATAGAATCAGCTTCTTCACATGTGTGAACACCTCGATACACTAGATACGAGCCCAGACCTTTCACTATTTACAGGTATTTTATATAAATATACATACTAATTTTAAATATATTTTATATTAATATAAATAATTGATATATATTTATTACAAGATTAATATATTAAACATTAAATTTGTATTAATAATCAATATCATAAATACCGGGTGTCGCCCTGGGGAACCACGCAATGGATCACGTGGATACTCCTGGACACACTATTCTTTGCTTCAAACAGACAGAAAACAATTTTAACTTTTTCCTTCCAATCCAGTTTTTAATTAATTTAAAATATATCCAAATTTTAAAATTCTGACTGCAAGGTCCACATCTTCGTGCACAGGGGCTACTCATTTTTAAATGTCAAACCTTTGCGTGCGCTAGATATCACACACGCAACGCTAATGATAGACACATACACAAACTCTTCATTTTATTCGTATAGATAATAACTATTAATAAATCTTTATGGGGCTTACTATGGCCTTCTCCTACGCCCTTCCAGCCCTAAAATTTTGGCTTGTTTTCTGTTTGTAGATATGTTCCTTTAATGTATGGAACAGCCAAGAGTAGGCCGCATTGTGGTTGGGCGTTTAATTGTCACTAGTCTCAGACGTTGGCAAACACCTCTACAATACTCTTCTTTGAATATTGGTTCGTAAAGAGGTCAGCAGTAAAAAAAATAAGAAAAAAGATGCGAGGCGAAAAAAATTAGTTCGAATTTCCATCAGGTTAAATCTCAAGTAATAGTTCAACTTGTGCCGGTCACCTACAGGAAGGCTGAGATTCGTTGCAGACGTTCAGAAATTCACCGTTACTTAAGAAGTTGTTCAAAGTCCGGCGATACTTAAAACGTTTTGTAGTTTTTGTGCAAATCTACAGACACATACTTTTTAAATACTTATCAGAGACTATTTTATGACATATGAAACCCTGTCACAATAGAGACAATACTTTCACCGACCAAAATAAAATATATTTTGTTAATCTTACATTAAATTGCTGACAAGAATGTAAATGAAGTGGATAAAAAGGATAAACTTAAAGGGATGTGGAAGGATAATTTTGAGGAGTTGCTGAGTGACAAGGGGAGTAGCGAGGAGGAGGAGAATGAAGGGAAAAACAAAGAAGGCATCCGTCATGGAAGGGCAATGGATATACTGGAAGGATGTTGAAGAGGCACTACGGTAAATGAAGAGTTAGAAAGCACCATGAGTGTACAAGGTCAGTGTGGAGACTGAGGTCAGCAGGAGTAGTGGGACTACAGTGACTGTACCGAGTAATTAAGATACTGTGGAAGGAGAGGAGGATTCCGGAAGACTGGATGAAGGGGCTTACTGTTCATATATTTAAAAAGTAGGATAAGTGTAGTGTGTAAATTATACATAGGAGTGACATTTATGTGGTGTTTTGAAAAGATATATGAGAAAGTACTAAAAAGGAAAGTCAGAAGAGTAGTAATATGTTTTAGGGAGGAGCAGTATGACGTTAGACCAGCTAGGTCCACATTACACCTAATATTTGCCGTGAGGCAGTTGCAGGAACACGATTACAAGTTCTGGAGGGACCTGCTGATAACCTTTCCGGACATTAAAAATGTTTATAACAGTGTGTGCAGAAATAAGGTGTGGAAAGTGTTGAAAATTAAAGGGGTGGAAGATGGAATAAAGGGGAGAGTGAGAGAAAGGTACAAGTTGAGGTTGAGTTGGGTGAAAATGTGAGGGGAGTATGGAATGGTTCAAACTGAAGAATGGCTTGAAAGAGGAGTGCTCTTGCCATTGTTGTTCATGTTAGTGATGGTTGTAATGATGAGAGAGGTGGTAGGAAAACTATGGGAAGGAAACATGAGAGCAATGGTGTTTGTGGCCAACCTGATGGTGTGGGGAAACGAGGAACTAGGAATGCAGAGACAGTTGGATGTATGGGATGAGGTGGTAGGACAATATAGAGTGAAGTTTTATGTAAAACAGAGTGAATTGGTGATTACAACATGAAAGGAAAATATACATAAAAAGAAAGTAGCATTAGGAGGGGCAACTTAAGAAAGTGGAAAGCTTCAAATACTTGGGAAGTGTGGTAGATGAAAGAGGAGGAAACGAGAGAGAAATCAGGCAGAGAAAGAAGCAAGTGTAGCAATTTTACAAAATTGTCTTAAGTCTGGTCTGTGGTATATATGCGCCTCAGAAGTGCAAAGGAGTGATGTACAGAGCATTATATGTCCCAATATTGCAACAAGCATCAGAAACCTGGGTGATGAAGGAAAAGGATTGGAGCTGGATACAGGCATGTGAGATGAAATTTCTGCGGAGTAAGTTGGGAGTGACAAGAAAGAACAGGGTGGGGAATGAAAGAATGAGAATGAGAGAGAAGGAGAAAACCCTGCAGGATAGGATAGAAATGGAAAGATTGAGGTGGTATGGACATGTGAAGAAGATGGAATAGGGGAGGATTTTAAATAGTCTACTTGAACTGAAGGTGGTGTGCAGGAGACCGAGTAGTGTGTAGAAGAGTAAGAGAAGTGGATAGGACCAGCGTGGAGGAAGAAAGGTGGTGGTGGGATAGAAGTAAAAGAATAACCTTATGTTGGAGACAGACCCTGCCAGTGGCATGAAACTGTACCTAATGATGAGGAAATTACATTTTATACATGACTAAATATCACAAAAAGTACATCATTTTGCTCTTGAAAGCCTCAGCTCAGAAAAAATATCTTTAGATGATACAGAATGTTCCATAATCATTAAAAACTTATACCCCATGTCTAGTCATGATTAATCAGGTAGCCATAACTTGCGATTGAAAAAAAAAACATATAGTCCATTCAACGAATGCTTAAAAATGGGCTGTAGACAAGACTTTTATGCACACTTTTTGACTTCTGGGCTGTATTCGAAGGTGTAATTTAAATTCCGTATGTATTACAAAATTTGTATTCGCTTATAATATAGGTAGTTAGAATAGGGCTAAGACCTTCAGGGAGGGGGTAAATGTTTAGTAAAAACAGCACAGTTCGCAAAATGTTTCTATAAAAAAATAGTAAAAGTAGTAATAGGCTGGGCAACCGCCATCGCTACTTCGGGTGGCGACGCATTGGCGGCCGTGTATCCACCTGGATTCGTCCATGCACCGGCACCTCTGTAAATGGTAACATAAAAGCAAAAGTGGACGTAACCAAATAAATCCATATTAATTTTTCCTTGATCTTTTGGGCCTGGATGGGCCGAGGAGAGCTATATCACCATGTTCTGGGTCGTCCTGTATTTCATCATGGGACTCTATCATTGTCGATTGGAAGAATTTCGCAATCCTTGTCCTTATTCTCAATGAACGCAACATTGTTCAGGCAGTTGACATGACTGTTGTGGCATATAGGGGAGCAGTTCATACCAGCCTTCTTGCAACTGCACTTTGCAGAACCACAACCTTTGATACATTTGCAGAACATCAAGTATTAAACAGCTTCTGGGGCTTTAAGGTCTTTGGTGGGTAGGGGCTTGAGCTGATCCCCTTCACTTGATCGGTTTTTAAGTTTACACCCTAAGAATTTTGGGGAAAGCTTGCTACCCAACCAAATCTGAACTTGGAAGTAAACTTGATAGTGATGCTGCTTTTCTGCTCTTTCCGTTGGTGGAAGGGCCGATATGTCGTGTTTCATGGTGGTGACAAACCCGGCAAAGTAGTGGTACTGAAATGAGTTGAGAGAAGTATCTTTTGTGGTGCACCATAACATTTGAGGAAACACCTAATGCCCTCTCCTTCAATGTCACTTGGAGAGGATGTGAGACTGGCGAATACCTCAGCAGAATTCTGAATCTGAGTGTTTTTAGAGTACAAATTCACCAAAAATGACTCTTCCCTTTCGGAACACTGCTGACGTTGTATCACACCCCGTGAACACATGCAGGAAGAGGATGTGCTGGAGACAGAGATGTTGCAGCTCCTTTGATGATTATGTGCTCGCCTTTGTTTTCCTGCATCCAAGCTTGAAGAAGATGAGTTATTGAGTTTCTGGCTTTAATGCCATCAAGAGTATAATGAGGTGAACATATTCGCCAACCACCGCAACATTTGATGAAGTTATGGATATTTCTTTAGCTGTAGAAATTATCAACGTGTCCGCGTTGTCTGGAGCCTCTCGAGTTTGTATTCCCTTGTTCCGTAATACAGCTGACAGTATTGCAATGAGTTAGGATTCGTTGTGATCGTTGGAGAGGAATTGATCTTGCTCGACGGTGATTTCGGTGTATTAATTGAAGTTTATGTCAACTGGTTTCTTGACTCTATACAGTGGACTCTGTTCGGCTGTTTTAGTGTTTTTGGCAGAGGAGGAGTAGTCATCGAACACAATTGCACAACTATTTCCTTGATAGTGTCTGAAGATGTAGTTGATATACGCTTCGCAAGTAGTTGAAATCGTGTAAACCCTTGGCCAAGTAACTGTCAAGTAGGAAACATCAATCAATGACAATATCGAAATTTTGAAGGTTGAGATCTGTGGTGAGTTTAAATATGAAAAGTACTGCCTTCTTGGTTTTCCTCATTCCTGCTTCGTCAAATAGGGCTAATGGAAATGGGGCAACTTTTACTGTAAATATTGCTTCAGGTCTTTGAAAGTTGGTTTGCTTATAGAGATCCTATGAAAAATTAATAAGGGATTAACAAAAATTGTGTCATCTTGTATTTTGATAGATGTTGTCACAGCGGAGAAGGGTAGCTCGTGATATTTACATGTCATCTTGACCTCTGAAAATGGAGTACCCATGATCTTCTCCATTATTGCCTTGCGCAATGCAACAGTTTTGTAGCATGTGATAGTTTTATACCCCACAACTCCAGTTGTTATTAAAATTATGTATTCAGTTACAGGGAACGGGTCATGACTTTCAAATATTGTGAGATTTTCTGAATGTCGGCCACGTCTCGTGTTTCACGAGAAGTCCTAAAATCTTCATGTTGTTCACTTGTGACAAACAGAACACCAGTGAATTCTTCCAATGATATACAAACGTTATGGGTTGCAGTTGTTTCCAGTATTCACTTGTTAATGACACTATCCATGATACACATTCCTCGTGTTAAGCCAACCCTGCTTTTGAATCCTCGCATCAATGTTGTTTCAATGGTCATATCTGACAAAACACCAGTCTAAAAAATATTGAACCTTCACATTGTGAAGTAACCTTCCCTTGTAAATTGGCACTATTCCTCAAGTGTCAAGTTTTTATGGTAGATCCAGCATATCTTGTGCGTACAAGTGACAAGATTTAGCATATGGGAAATGGCCACTGATGTGGAAATATGGTATAGTTTTTTCACACAATCAAGATGAGATTCCCAATTTCCAGATCGTTTTGCGTGAATATGCTCTTTCACCAAACTCACCCTATTAAAATTTTGAATCCAGAGTTTATCTGTTGGTCCACGTGAGGCAAGCTTTGTCATTTGTTCTCCCAATAGGTCAGCTAGAGCTGTTAGATGCCGATTTTCATCCAATGAATTTAGTGAGGGTGATTCATCGAGAAAATTGGTCATCAATTCATCAATAAACTTCCGTTAGTTTTAATTGATGATATCATTTATTGGTTTCGGACAAGGCTGTTTTAACAATAATGTGGCCCTGGACAGCTCTGGTAAAGTCGTACCCTTACAACATGTGATAAACTGATATGGCAGCGTAAACGGTGCTCAACAACTCTTTCAGACGCTTCCACCAATGATGTAGCCTATGCAACCCAAAAATGACATTAACAGGTGGAAGCCACGAAGCCTCACAACACATTTAGACAGTCTTGAATCAGGAGGAGATGCAGTGACTATTTCTCTACTCTTGAAATGCAGGGGTTTGTCAAATGTGATGATCATGCAATGATGCTTGATTTCATCACCTAACTCAGCTGTATATTTCAAAGCTATGCACACGGTGTCACAATCAGAAGTAAGTGCATTAACGAAAGTTATAGGGACGAATTTAGTCCTCTAGCTGTAGATACCTTTTGTTATTGAGTGGATAAATTCCTTTCACTTGGGAACATTGAGATTACCATGCCCTTTTGCATACAACCCCAAGGCATCATGTGCTGTTGGACGTGATGCTTCTTCAGGAAGTGCCAGATATCTAATAGTTACATTCTTTAACCCCTTTCCTTCATCATGTAACGCTTCAACTGGAATAACTCCTTAGATCCCACACTCTTCGTAACTTGACACCATGGAAAGTTTTGGTATTTCAGATCATTTTTCTACAGAACGTGCTGACATAATGCAATTAATACCTCCTAAGGATTGGAATGTGTTCATACCATCGACGGTACATATATTACAGATTTCAAACTTTTGGGCATTATTGTAGGAGGAACAAAATCCTAGATTTTAAATTAGGCTCACCAAACTCTTGAATGCAAATTTTCTGTAGAGCAACAAGGCAAGGCTATTCATTATTGAGGACATAAAACTCCAAGGACAAACAACAGTCTTGATAGCATGTGAAATGCCAACACATTTATTTTCAGTTTGTTCATCTCTCTTTCTCTTTTTTATCATCACTTCTCTAAAAAAAACGTCAGTAAAGTTGAAGGAATCGAGGAATCTTTGTCCTGGAGAAAGTTATCAGCTGGTGGGTAGGTATTTGAGTCACAGAACTGATCCTGTATATCCTGCCTAATAAACTTTGCTGCAGTTGTCACAACTCTGAGAAGCTCATCTTGTAAGTCGTTTGCTTTCTTTTCATACCAAGAGTCACTCAGTATTTAATATCCAGTGTCTGTGAAACATATGATTGGAAGCTGGTATCGGTTAGACTCTTTCGTGATATTTACACGATCTCCAAATTTGTTGACGAGTTGGTTCTTGATTTATGGTCATCAGGTACTGAATAAGTTATTGCAGCTCGTATTTCTGGTAGGGTGAATTGGCTGTCACTGTTACCTTCCATGAACAAACAAATTTCTTCTGTAGCAGCTGTTACAGGGTCGTCGTTATCATCTTTTGGGGCTCTTAATGACCTACAAAAGTTTTTACGAAAGTCATCGTGATAAACTGCTTCTTATGCCACTAAATCATTAATATATAAAAGGTGACTAACAACTTCTTTCCCCCAATTATCTTTTCTTGCCAAGCCTACTCCCACACATGTTTATTGTATATTAAAATTTCGCACTCACCACCTTTTTCTGTGTTTACTGAAGGCTTTTTTCTCCTAATTTTTCCTTGAAGTCCTCGTCAGTTGGTATTGTACACAGAAAGCATTTGGTCTTGAAATCTAAAGTACGTGAAGATCTCAAACTTACAGTATCGTCGCCTTTTGTATGTTGTGATGCTGAAGCTGATGCCTGCCTCTTAAAAAGAGACTGAATAATATTACCCTGGTGTAGTTTTTCCTACACAAGGCATGAACTTTAGGGGATTTTAGGCCAACAAAACTGTGTTCCTTATTGTCATTCATTTCTTTTATGGCTTTTATAAGTGAAAATATTCCCTTCTCAGACATTCGCGATACATCACCACCAGAATCGTCAATATGTTGAACATATACACCACACTTTTCCGCCATAGTGGTGGCTGAACACTACTTTACTCAACAAATGTTGTGAGAGCACTGAAGGTAGACAAAAGGCAACTGTTAGGTGGCTACCTGCTGGTTTCCTTTAGGAAGGGGGTAAGGGTACGCTTCTCTGCACACTCCAATCAATCTGAAAATAAGAAAATATTGTTATGGTTTTTGCAAATAGATATAACGTTTGATTTAAAGGGCTGATGTTTCTTATTATATATCCTTTTGAAGATAATTTTCTCTACCAAAATTTTATTTCTAAGCACTTTTGCTGTAAGTATAACGATTTAGAAGGTAAGATACATTATGCATCTAAAGCCATAGTATGAATTTATTTTAAATTACATTTTCAACGGCTTATAACTCGAGAACGGTTAGGGTTAATAAAATATGTTTGGTTAGTATTTTTTGCCAAATTTTATTTATTCACTTTAATTTTGCAAAAAATAATGTTTTTGCTAGGACTAGCCATTATCGAGATATAAGTGAAAAACCAAAAACAAAGACACAGTTTGGGAACCCCTGGAGATAGCTCCCCTCGCAGAACACCAGGAGTTTTGATATATTCATCTCCAAACACCTCATAACACAGCCAAAAAGTAAAAAAAAAAGTGCGTACAAAAATCTGGCTAGAAACTATTCCTTGACTGGGCTAAAAAAATTAATTATATAGTAATAAATGTTCCATATTTCTTAAATGACACAGAATGTTCCATATTTAAGAATACCTAAATGCTTCTTATTTTGGAGTGCACGCAGAAGAATATTTTTATCACCACGCCTTACTATCTGTTCAGGCTATACGCATACGTACTAGCTAGCTACTTTAATATGTTAGGGATGAGGAAGGTTGAATTTAGAGAAAGTATACCATATTTGTGTGTAAAACCAGCCCTAGTTGACCAGAATGTGATTCTAGTTCAGATCTCCCGGTCCTCGGCAAGAATAGTCTATGGTGGGAGTGACAACTTAGACCACACGGCCACTGAAGTAGGCATGTGGTAGTGAAATTAGAGATTGTGTAGCCCTTATCCATGAACGTCTGCCATTTTTTGACTAGTTAATGCAGCCAGCCAAAATATCTGACGTGTAAGAATGTCATTAAAGAAGTGGCACTATTTCAACCCGACAAGGATTCGAACCCGATTTGAAAGCTTTACCATTGAAGACCACTTTTCTGAAATTTTTAAAACGTCCATTTGGTCCTTCTTCTCCACCACCATCAGATAAATACCCTCTGAATTCTGGTAATGGCAGTCATGTGGTCTAAAGCGTCACGTTCACAATAGTGGAAGATATAATTGAGAGAAAATGCACCAGAATTCTCGCGGAGTAAGGGCGTGTAGAAGGAATCGTTCCTCAACCCCTCTGGTGGGAGGATCGTTATGAACACGTCCCCAGCTACTTGCTGTTGGAATAATACTATCAAGCCGAGGGGAAATATACTATTGGCTTACATTCATCGGTCACTCTTCGGTGGAGGAATGTTGCAACCCAACCTATAGGAATGGTATTCGCTGATTTTTGGCCGACAAGAACCTTCCTGATTTCATCCCGGAGATTCAATTACTTATTCCGAGTTGATCGCCTCTCCATGAATTAAAAAAAAAATCACTTCAACACCAGAGTTAATAGCACTCAAACTTGTTGATAGACCTCAACCAACTTGGTACACACCAAGGGCAAGTCAACTAAAGAATATCCACAAGTGGTCTTTAATTAGCAAATTTAGCACTTGGTAAAAAAAATCGTAGACTTTAATAACATGTTAATAAAATCACCCTATATGATACTAAAAAACACTTTATTAATATACTTCGTGACTAATAGAAGAAAAATGGCAATAAGCTTAATAATCTTTCGTCTTATTTTATACTGTTTATATACACTATCCGGGTTTAAAACCACTACTTTCCTTTCATCGACAATGATATTATAATTATATTGCAATAGTGACCCCTTAGTCTGCGTGATACTTTGACAATTCGTTGTTTGCATGTTAAAATGCTAAATACTAATGTCTGCAGTTACCATGAATATTAGTCAACAAAATACTTTTGGATAGACTTGCAGAAACATATTGCTACTGTTACCTGAACAAAGAAAGCGTTACATTTTTTACCGCCCATCATGTCTAACTGCAATAAGGAAATATGTACAAGCATTTGTGTGTAGAGATTGTGTGAAAACACGAATGTAATACAAACCCATAACTTCCTAGCCCCTACAAGATCAATTTGCCCATGGGCTCGCCAGTGATGGGTAGATTAAATTAGCCAATTGATGTCCGCTACTCTAAAAAATAAAAATAAAATGTTCCACTTAATTAGTTTCAATTTAGTTTGGATATATTTTTTTCTTGATATTTTGGTCACGCCTCAGTATTGAGATGGTACTTTAAAGTACCTTCAGACCCCTACAAGCTCCATAATTAAAATAAAACGTTTTTTTCTCAATACAAAATCATTTTAAATAAAGTTAAAGTTTTCTATGCCCTCTAATGCAGCTACACTTCATCACCTCATCCATCACCCCATACTCATATAAAGCTTTTAATGAACCGAATAAAGCGTCACCATTTGATCATTTCTATTACAAATCAAACTAATAAAACTCTTAGGAACAAGTCTATATTTGGTTCTTTATAAGGAAAGACCTGACGTCTTTGCCCACGTTCCTACCCAGCCAAGAATTGAACCATGATTTCCCCGTTACTTGCAATCCAGTACACCTTAGACCACGTGGATAAATTTTAAAGGAATATTTTACCCTCGCGTCTCTCGATCCGTTCGGGCCATCCGAATTTAATGACACTATTGAGGTGGGAAGGGGTTGGGAGGAATTCATAGAAACATAAACTATAATCCACCCACACGTAGAGACTGAGAACCTGTCCTCAAAATGAATGTCTTGAATTCTTCTTACCAGCAGTCCATACAATATGAGTTGAGCCCTTAGAACGCGTATCCATTTGTTTGTCATGCCTATTATGTCATCAACAAAATAACATATCTTATGTTACTCTACCAACGACACAAGTCTTAATAATTTATTTTATAGATTGCTTTAAAAATGGTTATTTGTATAAATTAAGTGTTTTCATAATTATTTTATGTTAAGATGTCTTGCCTATTACGTCATACAAAACTAAGGGACACACCCTTCCAACTACACAAAGTCATATCATTCCGTTTATCTATTGCTTTGAAATGGTTATTTGAAGTCAAGAGCATCGTGGTATTCGAGATAGGTATATAGGATATATTTATATAATATCCTATATGTATATAACTAATATTGACTAGACCTATCTCGAATACAATTATGAGGATCTTGACTTCAAACAACAATTTTTAAAACAATAAATAAAAGGAATTATACGTAAAACCTAATTTAAAACACTTAACATCCACCCCATCTGTAATGTTTAATATTTCCTCCCAGAAAATTTGCCACTTGAAGGTTGATATCCCTTCCCAGTCTTCGCATAGCCAATACATATTTAGGACAAAAAATATTTTCTTTACTGCATTGTTAGTACTTACCCTTCTCCCAAAGTTTGACCTCATAAAGATTTAACTCACTTGCTTTTTAACTCTTCTCACTCAAAGGCTCCAAACTAGTGAAATATTAAACATATCTTTTATATGTTCATTTTAATTTTAAAAGTTGAAGTAATCAAGCAGCAAAATTGCTTGAAAGGTGTAAAGGGTACTAACTACAAGAATTCAATTAAAGTTTTAGATTTTGTGTATGAACTTGATACATTCAACAATGCAATGAAACTTATTGTGATAATAATAGTAGCTCAAGAGAAAAAAATTCTCAAATAATTATTTTTTCTTTTCTTTTCTCTTCGGGTCCAAGCTGTACTCACATGTTCATCCTTTTAATTATATATTTTAGAGATCAATAGCTAAAGTCGTATTAACTACACGAGCGTACTCAATAAGACTTAACATATACCCAGTCTGCGTTGTTAAGTATTTTCTTCTTCGAATATCCAGGGGTTTTTGAACAACTTATTCTAGATGTTTTTTTAAAATAGTAACAATAAGTTGTTTTTGTGCAAAATATTCATGTTATACAATTGACAAACGACAATAATATGCAGGTACAATTGTTCAAAATTTCGGCGTGCATCCAGGCTTTTGAAATGATGTAGATTTATTTGTAAAGGAGTCGAAGGCAGACATGAGGAGTTAATTTGAGGAACACGCGTTACATTGTCCAGCGTTGCACTCGCATCAAGCTGATCTGCTCTTATGAATGGTTCAAACCTGGTCTTGACGTTGTGTCTGTGATATTCAATACTACCTCCACGTGCTTTTCATCACTTATACCGTGATCTGATAGTCGTTCGATCAAAGTACTGATCTGTTTCTCCAACCAGATTTGTTCATTTTGATCATGCTTTGGTATACTGGGGTGGAAGATTTTTTCTCGACCTTAATAAGAAAAATCCTTGGGTGTTCAATTGCTTCCTTTATAATTCTAAGAGGAACAACTTGTATCAAAATTCCACCAAATGGTTCTACCGGGCAGCTATAGTTTTTAATTGTTGGTGGTGTTGTCACCAGAGCAGTTGAAGCTAGCTGTCGAGGTATGTAACAAGACGTAAGATGACGGAGGAGAAAGGTTCTCAATAGATGTGGACCATTCTTGAATCAGCTTTCTTGGTTTAAGATATTCATAAGCTTCAGTTTGCTGTTACCGATGCTTGGCTTTTAACCGTTTATTTCACATAATTTTTAAGGGCAGAGGTACCCGTAATTATGTTGTAGGTAAAGTTACAGGAGAAGGGTTTAATTTCGTTTTGGCACTGACACTTGACCCAGTAGTTTGGAGGCCGAGTTTATTGTAGTCTCTGCGTGTTCTGTACAATTTTTCATTTGTTACATGATGTACATGATGAAAACAATTTAGGGTATTCGAAAACAAGGGGGTTAAGAATATATTTGGTCCAAAAATTGATGAGGCTACTGAGTAGTGGAGTATGTTACATAATGATGTGTTGCATACCTTGTGCTAATCACATCATCGCAATACATTGTTAGGTTAATCAAGTCTCGTATATTATGGTGGGCAGGACATGCAGAACGAATGGGAGAATTTAGAATCGTGTTCAGGGTATTGACTGGCAAACCCAAGAGAAATGACCATTGGGAAGACCTAGACGCAGCTGGGGGTAACATTAGAATGAGCCTGAAATAGATAGTGTGTAATGAGGTAAAATGTATAGAACTAGCTAAGAAAGGGATAGGTGGCGTACTTTTTAAGTGCAGAAATGGACTTTCGAGTTCCCACTGCCATATAGTAAGTAACTGGTCTAGAGCAGAGGAGGTAGAGTTGGGCAAGAAAATCAAAAAATAAAGGAGCTGATCCAACACAACGCAGACAAGGTTGCGTCATACGTGTAGACCATGTGGACATGGTAAGTGGGTATTTTTCCAATGTTATTTTGAAAATAAGTTATGGATGGGATTTTAATAATCCTCAAGCAAGGTTCCCTCGATCCAGTGGCATGTCTAAATTATTATTATTATAATTAGCACCGCGTCTTACTACCCGTTCGGGTTATACGCACATACGCTAATGTGTAATGGTAGGGTGATTGTGAGATGAAATGAAGGACCTACAGTTTAACGTGGAATCCGAACCACAGTGGAGGCCTGGCATTCCCCACATTCACAAGATGTCTTGTCAGAGGTGAAGGAAGGGTTTGGTATTCAGATAAATCTTTGCCGGGACCGAGGATTGAACCCCGGCCGCCAGCATAGAAGTCCGACACCTTACCCCTAGACCACCAGGTCGCATGTCTAAAGAAGGTTCACCAGGAGACGAGTGAACTGTATTGAAAGATGGTTGAATGACTGTCATTAGTGATTCCGGTCCAACCATTACCTCTTTCATTTGTTGCAAAGGGTCTCTAAACTCTATAAATATGATCGTCACAGTTTAGTGGATCGCAAAAAGGGTTTGAATAAACTCGCAACATTTTTTTAAAGTGCTCAGTTAAAACCCTAGAAACGTAGTATATATTATTTTTAATTTAATCGGAGATAATAGTAACGTATATTTGAACATTTATAAATAGAAGGTTCACTTGAAAAAAAATATTTTTTTCCCCCCTTACAAAACACCTTGCTCAATATAATAGGCGTACGCGGACATAATTTTAAGGGTTTTAGGAAAATATAATATTGGGTGCCTTTTACCAATAAAATAACCTAATAAATCAGTTAATGCCAAGTTTTGAAAAAAAAAAGCTGCGCTAATATTGTATACAT
>CABFOW010001704.1:32195-116213 GCA_902141385.1 Timema californicum
CGACAATTGGGGGACATGCCCACACCCCCCCCCCCCCCTTATTGCTGGAATTATTGTCTGGCTACGGCCTTGACCAACAGTATACCAAGCTGGGATTTAAACCTCTACGTGCTCACCTAGGCAAACCAGACTAAATGAGCTCTCTTGGGCGAATAAGAAACACATTTAAAATGTGTAGACTATTTGTTATTTGATTCAATTTTACTACCATACAAGGCTTGAATGGATTTCAAAAACTTTGAAGTTCGATGGAATGACATTTGTTGAGACTTATTAGCTATATATTGATTTAAATAATATATTATCAATACGTCATAACCTGGATAATATAGGCTTCCTTTCTTAAAGATGGAACGCTAAATAAACAACACGTGTGAGTGTTCTATCCGTCGTCATTTGTTGGGGATTTCATGTCAAAAGAATTATTCTTAAATGTCTTGTCCCTACATAATAATTTACATCTCAACTGTACACCCCTTTTAATAAGCGCATGAACTGATTCAAAAACAGGAATGACGCATCCTTTCGTTTTGATCTAATCCTCCCTCTTTTTCTTTGTTTTATTCGCCAACGATGGATTGAAGGGCTGGTGTGTGTGAGGGGGTGTTAGTGCTGTCATATCCCAGTATTCATGTCCCATTACCCCACCCCTCCCTCCCATCTAGCAGCTTCAATGTAAAGAGAGTTGGAGAAGTGACAGAACACGGTGACTCGGTGATTGGACTGGCTGTAGGAGGGGAAAGAGGGAGAATGTTACCATAGCAACAAACTATCCCTTCTTGCCTCTCCACCTCCTCTCCTACCTATCAATCTAGATACTATACACCGTGAAAATATGAGCAGATTATTATCTATCTCTCTACCCTTTTAACCTTCGATCGCTTTGATGTGAAACGTGAGATGGTGGGAAGTTACGAGTGAACCGTGTTGTTTTGAAAAGAAAGCTTGTTTTTTCTAAGGAAGGAGCCAATCGAGTGCTTTAGAAATAACACATTTAAAATCATCTACTCCATGTAATTAGTCGGTCTCACTTTGATATCAAAGCAGGCATATTCAGTTCCATAAGTTGTAGTGTCATGATGACTTGTTTTAAGTGGATGCTCTCTTTTTATAATATTTGATTCAAACGTATTTGAACTTCATTTCCGTTGAAAGGAAGTGCCCAAATTTTGTATTAATATATCTTATTTCACACGTTGATGAGTATTTATAACATATTTATTGTAAGTCTATTTTAGTTAATATCACGTGGAATCAGATGTCACATGATCTAGGGTACACCTGCATAAAATACGGCACACGGGTTGTTTGCGGCCAAACAAAGGATTTCCTGTGGCCTGGTAAGTATTTCTCTGCCTTCATAAATTGCACTCACTTGCTGTCAACGATTGGTTAAAGAAGCATCATTGAAGCATCGCTAATTGATGATAGCTTGAAATAAATTTGAAATACATCCATCACAAAATAATGCCATAAAACTAGGTATTTAATGTTTACAAAATTTGTAATGTGTGTCATTCTAGGTGGGATGGAGGAGGACGCTAGAAAAGGCCAGTTTTTTTGCAGATTTTATGACAAAACTTTTTTTTTTGTTATAGTAAATAAAATATTGCTCAAGTACAAACATAGAGTTTAGTTTTATTCAAGTGTTTATATCAAAAGTTCCTGAATACCTATCATAAGCACAGCGGGGTTATTTGACAAACTTTTTAAATTAAGAGAAAAAGTTGTCATTAAATTTCAGGACACCCTAGAAAATTGAAAATGGAATTCTATATTTGTACTGGAGCAACATTTTATTTATTTTGGCCAAAAACTGTTTTGCCATAATAAGTGCAAAAACACTGGCTTTTTCATGTATCCCTTTCCTTCCCACCTTAAGGCCAGTTGACAAACAAGCCTCTCTGAGAATCACCGAGACCTTGTGAAGCTATGATATGTTGGTAGTGATTGTAACATAGGCTGGCGGGAGGGGGGCAAGTGGAGGTGTAGGCCTACATACAACAAGGACCTACTGGATAAATCTTCTCTTACATGTTTGTAAAAACATTCAGAAGGAACTTCCGCTTCTATTCCCTTAAATCACCAACACTAACCATGTTATATTTTAGCTTGTCACTCTGTATTTATTTTCCACCGGAGTGTTTAACTTTGACTCCACACTGTCCCATGGAATTGAGACTACAATTTGAAGAAAAACTTAAGACTTATTTAAAAAATAATCTATATATGAAGCCTGTTGAAACAAATTAATTGTATTGAGAACTAGACTTTTAAACAATGTGCTTAGACAAAAATATATTTGAACAACTAAGCACTTATTTAGAAAAGTTTTAAAGTAGTAAATGCTTAAAAGTGCTTTATTTGTAAATAAAAGACCTACTAGGGAAACTCTTGGTGTCGATTACAATATTGAACACCCATACCGGTGGTCTCTTAGAAAAAGGCGTCAGTCTCTCTTACCTACCTTACAGGCTATGTAAACAGCAACAGAGCTGTATGTAATAGGGAATGTTCCTATTTAATATTAGTTGTGAACCACCAGTAGCTTAGTTCCTGGGACATCCAATATTAGCAGTAGCTTGGCCCTTGGAACAGCCAACAATAGCATATTATGAATCACCAGTAGCTTAGCCCATGGAACATCCAACATTAACAAATTATGACCCTGTAATAGCTTAGCCGCTGGAACATCCAGCATTAGCAGTAGCTTAACCCCTGGGACATCCAACATTAGCAGTAGCTTGGCCCTTGGAACAGCCAACAATAGCAAATTATGAATCACCAGTAGCTTAGCCCTTGGAACGGCCAACAATAACAAATTATGAACCAACAGTAGCTTAGCCCTTGGAACAGCCAACAATAGCAAATTATGAATCACCAGTAGCTTAGCCCTTGGAACAGCCAACAATAACAAATTATGAATCACCAGTAGCTTAGCCCTTGGAACAGCCAACAATAACAAATTATGAACCAACAGTAGCTTAGCCCTTGGAACATACAACAATAACAAATTATGAACCAACAGTAGCTTAGCCCTTGGAACATACAACATTAAAGGCCCGTTGACACGGTTTTAGTGGACTAATGCCATTTTAGTGATATTAGCTTACTATTATGCTAGTTGTGTAGACATGCATTTTTCACTTTTATTAGTATCACTTCTAAAAACATGACTGAAAATGAAGTTGTGCTAACTGATCTCTCTATTGGTGAATTTTTTTAATAACTGCATCTCATTTCTCGTTCGGGTTATTTATAGGTATATATTTATTACGCTTATGTGTTAGGATCAAGAAAGGGTGAATATAGAATAAGAATCGGTGGCCAAATAAATTACAATTTTTCAGTAAACGCAATGTATTATAATTAATTGACCTGTTTAAAAAAATCGTTTTGTATAAGCTACATAAAAAAGTTAGTGATTAGTATTTGTCATATTTCTTAGTTCCTTAATAGTTTAAAATGTATTTCAGTTGATCCCAAATAATTATTATATTATTTTTCTTGATTTGTTAACTCACTTAGCATACATGATAAATAAAATGAAACTCAAATAAGGTCAACAAATTACAATACAACCCTCAGTTGGGCATTTTTTTTAAATAGGCCTAACGCAGGTTTTTTTAAATCCTGTTTTAAATTTTGGTATACTAATAACAAAAGATGTTGTTAAATGTTAGCTTGCTAGGCTTAAAATGTTCCTTAAAAATAATAATTTATTAATTTGTACATTGGTTTCAAATATAAGCTATCTGGTTTGCTATAAGATAATAATATTATGTTATGTATCTACTAAAGTTTCCAAAGCATTACTACAAGGTGTTTGAAGTGTGTGGGCTGAACATTATTAATTAAAACTTATTAAGATTGGTTAAAGAGTCAAATACGGAGATTCAAAAACGTGCCGAAGATTTCGCGTGAAAACCGCCGGCCATAAAACTTCACTTGCCAATAACGCGAATATTATGTTGCCGGAACTAATCATGGTACTACAATGTTGTATCATATTTTGTGATTGTATATAAAAAAATACACATGCCGTTGATTGGTAGGAAATAATGGTTTGATAAAATTAATGATAAATTTGTTTACCGATATTAAATAATATCTTTCACAAGGCACATTTGCAATATTTACGTAGGTCTAACATTTTATTTTGGAAACTACTAGAGATTATGTACACCTGATGTAACTTTACAATATCCTCTAGTGCAATATCTTTCGCGTTCTTATTTTTATAAATTCGGTGCTTAAAATTGCACAAAAACTCATTCTTTTCATTACATTCCACAAATAAGTGTCCCCCGCACAATCAATTCTTTAGTTGCCACCATTTTGAATTGTCTATTTGCATTAGTAAAGTTTGAAGATGAGCAACATTTTCACTTGCAAGTAGACCTGCTTGTTAGTAGCTTGATTGTCTGTTTACACGGTGCAAGCTGTGAACTCACACCCAAATTAGTGTACTTGCATTAGTCAACTAACGCCGTCTCAACGGGCCTTAACAAATTAAGAACCACCAGTAGATTAAGGCTCGTTGACACGGTATTATTTGACTAATGCAAGTACATTAATTTGGCTGCGCACGCACAGCTTGCATCCTGTAAACAGACAAGCAAGCTACTAACATGCAAGTCCACTTGCAACTGAAAAAGTTGGTCACCTTCCAACTTTATTAATGCAAGTAGATAATTCAAAATTGTGGCAATTAAAAAATTGTGTGTGTATGTGGGCGGTGGGGGGGGAGGGGGAGCTATCACATGTTTAATGTTTTGAAAAGAATGAGTTTTTGTGGAGTTTTTAAGCCATGGATTTATAAATATAATAATGCGAGGGATATTACACTAGAGGATATTGTAAAGTATCAGGCGTACATATTCTCAAGAAGTGTCCAAAATAAAATGTTACGTATATATTGCAAATGTGCCTTGTAAGAGATATGATTTAATATCGGTAAACAAATCTTATAAATAATTTTATCAAACCATTATTTCCTATCAATCAATGTGGCATGTGTAATTTGTTTATATACAATCAAAAAATATAATACAACATTGTAGTACCGTGATTAGTTCCGGCAGCAAAATATTCGTTTTATTCGCAAGTAAGGTATGAATGGCTGGCGGTTTTCATGGAAAATCATCGGAACGCTTTCCAATCTCTGTATTTGACACTTTAACCAATCTTAATAAATTTTAATTAATAATGTTCAGCCCATACACTTCAAACACTTTGTAGTAATGTTTTGGCAACTTTAGTTGATACACAACATAATATTATTGTCTCATAGCAAACCAGATAGTTTAAATTCAAACCAATCTACACATTAATTTATTACTATTTTTAATGAATATTTTAGGCCCAGCTAGCATTTAACAATATATTTTGTTATTATTATACCAACATTTTAACATGGTTTAAAAACCTGGGATAGGCCTATTTAAAAAAATGCCCAATCGAGTTTGGTTGTATTGGGATTTATTGACCTTATTGGAGCTTAATTTTATTCACCATATATGCTAACTAATTTAACAAATCAAGCAAAATAATTTAATAATTATTTGGGATCAAATGAAATATATTTTAATGTATTAAGGAATTAAGAAATAGTAGACGTACTAATCACTTACTTTTTTAGGTTTTTTATATAAAACAATTTTTAAATAGGTAAACTAATTATGATAACATTTTAGAAAACATTCTAAATGATGATAATTATGATAAATTGCGTTTACTGAGAAAATGTAATGTATCTGGCTGCCCATTCTTATTCTAAATTCACCCTTCCTAGTTCCTAACACATAAACGTAATTAGTATATGCATATAAATAACCCTAACAAGAAATTAGATGAAGTGATAAAAGTAAAATGGCTCCAATAGAGAGAGCAGTTAGCACCACTTCATTTTCAGCCATGTTTTTAGAAGCGATACTAATACAAGTGAAAAATGCCTGTCAACACTAGCATGTTAGTAAGATAATACTAGTAAACTTGCATTAGTCCACTAACACCGTGTCAACGGGACTTTAGTCCCTGGAACATCCAACATTAGCAGTAGCTTGGCCCTTGGAACAGTCAACATTAGCAAATTATGAACCCCCAGTATCTTAGCCCTTGGAACAGCCAACATTACAGTAGCTTAGCCCCTGGAACACCCAACATTATCAAATTATGAACCATCAGTAGCTTAGCCCTTGGAACAGCCAACATTACAGTAGCTTAGCCCCTGGAACAGCCAACATTATCAAATTATGAACCAACAGTAGCTTAGCCCTTGGAACAGCCAACATTAGCAAATTATGAACCACCAGGAGCTTAGCCCTTGGAACAGCCAAAATTAACAAATTATGAACTAACAGCGGTTTAGCCCTT
The DNA here is from genome assembly GCA_902141385.1 of Timema californicum. NCBI lineage: Eukaryota > Metazoa > Arthropoda > Insecta > Phasmatodea > Timematidae > Timema > Timema californicum. Next base: position 38,571 of record CABFOW010001704.1, read on the forward strand.
GGAATAGCCAGCATTAGCAAATTATGAACCACCAGTAACTTAGCTCTTGGAACAGCCAGACTGTTCAAGAGTGATAATATTTTATTTTATTTTCTTATTTTTATGGTTGTGAGCCTTTTTAATTGAATAAAAATATTAAAATAAGTAATAATAGAGCAAATTTGTTATGTATTATTTGTTTAAATAGTTATAATGCTTAATTTAATTTAATAACACTAATTCGTATCCAAGTATTAAGTAATACAAGCAAAAGCCTTAATTTTTTTTTGTGGATGTACGGATAGTATAGCACTATATGGTAAACATATTTTCCAACATATTAATTTTTATTCAATAAATAATGGAATTGAATCGGTGGCAGACTTTCTTATTCTTTTACAAATAAATTTCCTAATAGAAAAATACTTTGTATTTAGAAATTAAATTTAACTCTCCTTATTTAGAAATAAATACTGGTTCATTTGACGTTTTTCATACAACCGTTACTATCATATTTTAAAAACTTGATGGGAAATTGCTTGAGACTATGTGATTTTCACAGAAATAAATACAGCCAAACTGGGCCGTACTGTTGAGAACCAAACACTGGTAGTGAGTGACCGCTTGTGTTTGATTGACAGCGGCGGGTGGGCGGGGAGAGATGAGGGGGTGAAGATCATTAGCAAACTTTTCAAAACCGTCAGTAGCTTGGCCCTTTGAACAGCCAACATAAGTAAATTATGAACCACTGTTAGCTTAGCCCTTGGAACATCCAACACTAGCAAATTAGAAACCAGCAGTATCTTTGCCCCCTTTAACATGCAGTACTTAAGTTGTATCATAATAAGTATCTTATAAAGCAATATTTTCAGCACTGTTGAGTTGTTTATATATTTTTTATCATATAATTTAAAACCAGTAGGTTGAGTGAAGCTTATATATTCATACAATCATGAAGTAAATTTTAATATTTAGATAGACACGAAGTAAAGAGTCAAGACTTGTTTTGATAAATCAACAAAACAGTTTGTATGTTGAAGAACAAAACTAATTCAAAGCAAAACTATCGAAAGGAAAATAAATTTTATTTAAATCCGCAAGGACTTTCTTTCTCTATTGTTTAAAAATGGAAATATTTACTCAAAACTAGTAATATTTGTGAGACGAAATAATATACACTAGCAAACCCCAACATAAATTGCACTATACTTATGTAAATCTTTTTTTAGTCCTGGTTTAAAATTCTATAAATTTATTTTTAAAGAATTCAATTTCCTCATTTGTTTATTTGGACCAATGAAATAGATCGATGTTGGGTCAACAATGGTCAATACTTCGTATTAAAATTTTGACTTCTGGTTAAAAATTTTGACATTTTATTAGGTGTTGCACATCTTCAGGTCATCGCATTGATATTAAATTCCTCGTTTTAAATTTCTGTTTTCCGTCCATTTGGATCGGAAACAATGGCGACACTGTGCAACATGACGCAAGAGTCAAGTTTGTAGCATGCCGCATGTTGCACAATGTCTCCAACAATCTTCTCCTAGAATGAATAGGCTATATTTTGACAGGGAATTTTGACCATGGTTGAGTGGAGATGTTGTGTTGGGGAGGGGGGATGGTGGCAGGTGGTGTGGGAAAGTAATCTGGGATTGCCAGCTCTTTGTTCACAACAGTGTTGTCAATGCACTACGTATTTTTTCCGCTAAGGAACTTCACTGTTATTTAGTAGTTTAGAACATAGATGGTCACTGCATGGCTTTCCCGGAAGTTGTAGTCTTGAGTTGGAATCCTGGCTACTAAGAGTCATCGAATATTAATAATTTAAAATAATTAACTTATTACACGTGCCACAAAATAGTTATTGTACCGAATACTATTAGGCCTCTATTTACAAAATGTGTTCTTAGAAGAAAAAAAAATGTGTTACTAGGCAATTTAATGAAATAATTTTAGTGGTGAAAGTTTAAGAGTTATTTTATTATTTTCTTAGCAGCGAGTCTTACTACCCGTTCGCAGAATATTCACATGTACCAATTATGCTAATTATTTAGGGATTAGGAAAGCTGAATTTAGAGGAAGTGGACTCGCATTTGCGTAGAGAGAGTGGAAAACAATTTATAATAAAACTACCCTCTGTACACCTAACCGAGATCGGACCCCAATCTACCAGTCCTTAACGATCTACTCTACGGAAAGATCGACGCCTTGGAGATCATTTTAGCACCGGAGCAGGTCTTAGAGGTCTTTATTTGTAGTAAAATAGTATTACTTCTCGTTGTTATTATTATAATAGTTAACAGAGCTCATAATTGGCATCTTACAAACTGGCCTAAAAGCTGTGAAAATGTTCGAATGCCACGTAGGTCAAGTGGCCTACAAGACTAGGACCAACTGGTCGACAATCTTATGCATAGGAAGGCAAAGTGATCGACAGTCAACTGGTTGACCAAATAATTAAAAATATTTCAAACTTGAGTGTGTCAAGTGATTGACACGTTTAAGACCATGTGATAAGACATACAACTGTTTGACATGAGAGGACTTACTGGTTGACTAAAGTCGTGACGTATTGACCAATTGACTGAGAAGTTAATACATTGAAAACAACGTGTTCGACAACAAAATCGTAAATGGAAAATAACAAGTCTATGAAATATTATTTTTAAAATAAAATTTATAGCTAATAAATACCCCCACTTGTGGTTACATGGTCCAATGCCTCATTCGCAATCCTTATTCTGCGTATAGCTCCAATGGGGAGTGAGAAGCTAAGAAATAAAAGAAATTTAGTGAATTTTTTAGCACCGCGTCTTACTACTCGTTCAGGTTATACGCTAATTTTGTGGATTGAAATCATCATTAGTAAGGTATCAATTTTCTAAGTTGGTCTTTTTTGGGTTAACCAGTTGGCTGTCGATCATTTTGTCCGCAAATGCATGAACTCAACCAGTTGGTAAAAGTCATGTCCTACGGGTAGTCAGACCCCGGGACATCAAATAATGGAATATTATGAACCTCTAGTAACAAGGGCGCGGGACATAAAACAATAGAATATAATGAACCACTGGTATCCAGGCCCCAGGAAATAAGCTAGAATTAAATATATATATATATAAACTGTTCTAGAAGCTATCTGATTTTTTTTTTTTGCAACATAGCCCCCTAGCTGCCAGAGGATAGTTCAAATTCTTAATACTAAACACTTCAAGAAGCTATCTAAAGTGTTTTTTTTGGCAACATAACTACTTAAGTGCCAGAGGCTAGGACAAATTATAAATATTAAACAACTCTAGAAGCTATCTGAAGTGTACTTTTGGGAACATAGCATTATAACTGCTGAAGACTAGGAAAAATAATAAATATTAAACACCTCTAGAAGCTATCTGAAGTTTATATTTTGCAACATAACACCATAATTGCCGATCCATCTGAAGGGTGTTTTTTTGCGACATAACTCCATAACTGCTGAAGGCTAGGAAAGTTCTAAGTATTAAAACACCTATGGTAGCTCTTTGAAGTGCTTTTTATGGTTACACAGCTCCCTAATTTGTATTTGTATCTTAATTTTGATTTTGTTTGAACCATAAATAAAGCCATATATATTTTGTTCATAAAATTTTGGGGAGGGTTTGAAACCCCCCACTCCCACCCCCATCTACGGCCTTGTACGTATCTGAAAACATCGTAGATCAAAGCTTTTATTGTTTTAAGTTTATATCGATTCTTTTTCGTTTTAGCCTTTTTATTTCCTTTTCTTGGTTTTGACACATGTTGATTTTTTAGGGTTGAACTCATCCATTTTCAATAAACACGCAAAATTATAACTTTTTTTTATAAAATGCCCAAAGAAATGCAGTACTCATGTGACATTACATATATTTTCAAATTTTCTTAGATCTTTTTAATGTTCAATCTTACAATCATCAATAAAAGTGAAACTCTTATATTTTTATACATTTATGAGGTTAATTGTAATATACAGATAAACAATAAGTTAAAAATCAAGACACGTTTTAATGTACCAAGAGATGAGCTCCTTTGACACTTTAGAGTTGAAGAATAAAACTAACACAATAAAATAATATCCAAGTGTTAAATTACTAGAGGATGAAAAAAGAGACAAAATAAATGTCACAACTAGTCACTCAGGTAGTAATATGTGGTGATAAAAAAAACACTTATTAATCAGTTTTTCATCGGCGGGCTCAAAGGCCAAAGTGGGGTGTAAGGACCTGGACCATATTAATAGATAACACTAAATACCTGGTTTCGGGGGATTTCTTTCTTAAGGGTAGTTTACTGATGACTGATTTTTGAAAATTCAAAATTTATTTAAAATACCTTACACAAATTTGTTAGAAAAAATTATATCTAGAGAATATTTGACATGACAAATATCACTAATTTTTTCGTCGAAACTTTACCTATGAAAGGCTCCTGCTCTAATAAAGTATTAGTTAACTGATGAATGCAGATATATTTCAGTGTTTTGGAGGAAAAGTGGTTCTTAGAGAGAATAATTCTATCATATTTACTAATTTGGAAATAATTTGGTCCATTCACAGTTTATAAAGATCATGATTCCCCTTTAAGTCCGTAATTTATCCGGAATCCAGAGGTCGGTCAGCCCCCAATCGACCTGAACTTATGGTTTTTAGGTTGTTTTTTCACCACGTCTCACCAACCATTTGGGCTTTACGCATATGGAATACCTGCACTAATTTATTAGGGATGAAGAAGAACGAATTTGGAATTAAGTTCTCACTTTTGCTTGGAGTGAGGGTAGAAAACCATTTAGGTAAAACCACCCTTATAAAATCTAACTGGTATTCGAACCCTGATCTCCCCGTCATCGACAGTATAATTTATATCGAGAGTAACGACCTTGGCTGGTAGCTGTTTGTTATTCGTATACTAGGATATTGGTTGTTTCTCGACACTAGGCTATAAATATTGACCTTTGTTTAGTGTACGTACCGCAGAGCATAGAAGTCTCTGGCGTAGTCTACCAACAGGGGTTGGAACTGAATCATTTCAATAGGTATAAGTGAAACACGGGAAGAATGTGGTCTGTGAGAGATCAATATGTAAAATGTTTGTTGACACTCTATGTCTGTTTTGATTAAATCTTGTGATCTATTATGTTATGTCTTTCATTTATTTATTTAATTTATTACATTACCTTTTAAGTTGATTATTTTGTAATATATATATGTATCTTTGATTTCTTTATTAATTATATTACGTGTGTGTTTTTATTAATTATATATTATCTAAAAATCTTGATATCCAAGAAAGAGCATAACGTTGTAATAGTTTATTGAAACGGTTCCACAACCATAGATTGTGATGGACTCGCAATGTATATAATTGTTTTATTTATAGTTTATTAAACTAGTACACCATTTTATAGTATTATACTTAGTAACATTGCTAATCTGTAGTATATATATGCAAGAGAGAAATGTTTTCAGGGTGGGGAATAGAGCAAATATTACCAGTCAAGACTACATTTTGTTTCCCTGGGCAGATTGTGTCGACTTGTCTGCTGGTTTGGGAGAGAAGTGAAAAAAGGGGATGGTTGCTTGAAGAGATGGGCTGGGGGGAGGGGAAGGAGGGGAGGGTTGGAGAACATCAACTTATTCGATAGTATTTTGTTTCTCGTTTGTAAGACTCCGCACACCGGAGGGATTTGAAAAACAAAGTGCAGGCAGTCAAAAGAAGATTCTGCAGCCCAAACGTCTGGCTTTTGTCTGCACATTTTTTTATACCAAAGTGGATCTGGGATATCTGTCGCCTGGGACCAAATGGTGTCAGGATTATTGCACCGAAAATAAATAAAATACATACAGATAATCAGTGTGTGTTTCTTTATAATTAGTTTCTCACTTGTGGTTATAAGCTTAATCTAGATACGATACATTGCTAAGGAATGAAAATTTGCATTTTATAATATTTTTTTTTGCAAATATTTGTGTTCCCTGAATATTCTTTCATGCGTAGACTATATATATATATATATATATATATATATATATATATATCTATATATATATATATATANTTATATATATATACTATTTTCTTATGAATAACTTCTCATGTATAGACTATATATACCAGTATACAATATTTTCTCATATATATAACTCTATGAGAAAATATTAATTAGTAATTAAATCAATATACTATATACATAGAATATACTATTAAGTTTATTGACTCATAGTTATTTTAAAGTTACACGAATACATTTATTAAATGTTGTTTGTAACAGGTAAAATCAATATAAAGGTAGATGGCTATTTATATTTATTTACCCGCCTCAGTGGCGTAGTTGGCTAACGCGCTTGTCATGTTAAGCTCGGCTGCTGAGGATGGGGAGATCGAGGTTCGAATCTTGGTCGGGTGAACTGGGGGTGGTTTTTCCTAAACGGTGTTCCACTCTCCCTCCACGCAAATGCGGGTTCACTTCCTCTAATTCAACCTTCCCAATTCCTAATCCATTAGAGTAATTATTACTTAAAGCGTATAACCCGAATGGGTAGTAAGACGCGGTGCTAAATATTTATTTATTTTATATTTATTTAAGGTAAAAAAGGTATCGATTCAGAGAACCCAAATGGCTTCCTATTTATTTAAATGTTAAGATAATTTCAAAATTGTCTCTAACACCTTAAAATGCAACAACTGATCTTTAAGATCCTACTCGTCTGATATCTTGTTTTAGTCGCCAATGCGTTTACATTTTGATCCCAGAGGTGATATCTGGTTGTGAGGGAAAATGCAATGATGTTGTGTTTGTGGGAAAATAAGTAACACTTTCATAAAAACACTAATAGAAGTGATTAACGAAACTGCCTACCTGTGACGTCACAGTAAAACAAGATAGGGTTTCCCATGATGATGATTTCCCTTTTTATTCAGTGAGACTTAAAGATACAATATTGAAACAAAAACCATAAATTCTGAAATAATTCTAAAAATTGTCCTACATCATTTTAATTTTTTTTATCTGAAAGTAGATTTTTGTAAACATTTTTAAAAATTTTCTACAGCTTGGGCTATTTTAATTAAAAAACACTTTTTCGGATTTAGGGGGTGATGGAACGTCGACATCCTTACAAATCTCGAATTTGATTTTTTTTGACAATTACTCTTTATTCTCAACCAGAGAAATGTTAGATGATAAAAAGTAACATTATATATTATCTAGTTGGTCGTTGCAGCGAGGACTACAGATTATTGCACTGAAATGTAATTTTAGCTTTTTATTGTGATAGGATCTATATAATAAGCCCTCATTCACTTTTTAGTTAAAAGTTTACTCAATAAAGGCTAGCAACTTTTCTTAGATATTTAGTTTTCGGTGTGTAATTTGAATAAAAACGTATATTTTCCCTTTTCATGCCCCGATGAGACCGTTAAAATGACCCTTCTCCCAGATATCTATCTATTCGTTGTATAAAACCACTCAAGTAACGATTGAGCTAATATTTTTTTTTAAACAAAGGTTTTTTTTTACCAATATACAACTATACACAAATCATGGTTTCCATGGTGATGTAAACAAAGATTGATTATACAGATGAACCATAGCCCAAACAGAAGGAAAAGATGAAAAATTCGATAGGAAAATTGGATTTTAGTTTTAGGCCATTATTTTTTACCGGCATCCTGATTCCCTAATCTTTAAAATTAGTGTTCGTTTATCAAAATCTGTTCAGTCATTTCCTCGTAATTTATAGTACTGTAAACGGGCTAGTCAAACAATAAACATTAAGATATGTGTTACAGAGAGTGATACAATATGGTAGTGAAAATGAGAGTGTAAGTGTGAGTTGTGAGAAAGTGAGTTTAAAAAACTCAGAATGAACAATTGAGAATGATCGAGGGAGTATGAGCGAGCTATGTGTTAAAGATATAAATACTGGGAGAAGAGGAAAAGAATGTGTGTGTTTGTGTGTGTGAGAGAGGGAGAAAGATAAAGCGTGTACATTTTTGGGAGGGATATTGTGTGAAGGAGAGAGAAAATGGGAGTGCATGTGAGAGATAATTCTAGAGAGAAAGCTAAAATGGAAAGATTAGTTCAGAGAGGGAAAATTATATTGTGAGATAGTTAAAGCGGGAGTTTAAGAGAAAGAGAGTGATTGAGAGAAAGAGTTAGAAAGATAAATTGAGAGAGCGAATTAGAGAGAAAGAAACTTTGAGTGAGAGAGAATTTGAGATCGAAAGAGTGAGATTTAGATAAAGACAGTTTGAGTCAGAGTGTTTGAGAGAGTGAGATTGAGCTAGAGAAAGTTTTAGTTAGAGATTTTGAGAGAGTGTTTGAAATAAAGGGTTTTGAGATAGAAAGAGAGAGCGAAAGACAGTGTGTTTAAAAGAGAGAGCGTTTGCGAGAGATCGTTTAAGATATAGGATGTTCAAGAGAAAGAGCGTTTGAGAGATAGAGAGCATTTTAGAAAGAGAAAACGTTTGAAAAAGACAGAGCTTTTGAAATAGAGAGCATTTGAGAGAGAGATAAGAAAGGAGAGAGAGTATGATAAAGATAATGTGAAAGAAATTGTGTGATAGAGCGTGTATGTAAGTATAGAAAGTGTGTGAGAGATGGATAAAGTGTGAGAGAGAGAATGAGAAAATATTATAATAAAGAATGTGTTTTATGAAGTTTGTGAGTGAGTGAGTGAGTGTGTGTGTGTGTGTGTGTGTGTGTGTGTGAAAGTCTGATAGAGAGAATGTGAAAATAGAGATGTGGTACTCAAACATTTGAAATATCATGTTCTCAAAATTAAAATTAATTATCAACATGGAACAATAAGTGAACTTACTTACTATATTTGTAAGAATGTGAAAAGTTATATGGGGTACACAACACATTACTAATCTTAAATTTACCCTCAAAATTAAGCGGTAAATGAAAACATAGCTCAGCTTATGTATTTGTATTGTGTTACTATTTGCTAAAATGAACATCAAAGCCCATTATTAAAAATATTAACACCAAAAGTCATACTTAGATTGTTAAAATGGATAGCTTTTTAACATTATTCACGATAATTTTATTGTTTTCGGGCTTACAATACATACCAAAACACATTTAAAAATAATGTTATCATGTGTGAAACAAATTGTAGACAATATTTTCACGAAATTTATGACTTAACCTTTTAATTTCCGAATTAAAATCAATATTATTGATTTAAATTCCAATTAACGATTTCATTACAATGAAAAAAAGTATTTATCCAGTATAAGCATCTCAATTTAGATGTGTTATGACCAGCATCCAAGGAGAAAACTGTGTTGTGTTCGGACCAACAATTAATGATCGAGTTATTATTTTTTAGCCAAGGCGATATAGATTATTTAGAAATTTACAGCCATGTAGCAAATAACGGTTTATATGGTGACTAAACAAAGAATGAAAAACTGAAAATTCTCTACCAAAATCGGATTTTCATGGAAAACAACTATTTTTTCCAACATCCAGGACTCCTAACCGTTAAAATGAGTGGTATTTTGTCAAAATCTGTTAATTCATATCCTCATAATTTCTATTACCGGTAACGGGCTCATCAAATTATGGCCAATATGAATAAAAAGTAATCTAACTTTATTTAGTTAACATAATGCACAATTGTGCATACATATTAACGTAACTCAAATATAGGCTTTCATATCACGTTGTATTCTTTGTTCAAGGTCATTTTTTAAAATAGTTTATAATTTTTTTTGCTAAATTGTTAATAAGTCGTTTACAGCGTTTTGGTAAAACATTTATGTTGTCCGCAACTAAATAAACGTTGGTGACTTCTGCTCTACAAATTATATCCGAAAAACCACTTAAAATTAATAAAAATTGTTCAAACGGCATCATAGAGTTACCATGGATCTACGATAGAGTGTGTTTCTGATGTTTATTAAATGGCCGACGATTTTACACATCTTTTACCGACTAGTCCTTAAAATATGAGTGATAAATGATCCTAACACAGGATTAGCCCTAGATAGCTCAGCGGTAAGATATTGACGTGCTAAGTAGGAGGTTCCGGATTTAGTTCCAGATTCCAAAAGAATTTTCAAAAAAAGTTAATCATTTAAGTCCAATAATATAATATGGGTTTGAAGTCATTTCAACAACTTATTAGTGGTTTGGGCTTTCTGAATTTCTTCGTAAAAGCGTTTCATCGCCTTGGAATGCTTATTACTTTTGCCCTTTACATCTCTTTTGCCATCATTAAACTTATGTGGGGAAATTTTATCAAATAATAAAAATATTCTTTTTTCTATTTTTACACCTCACACATCCCTAAATACATTATAATGAAAATACACCCAGCCACACTGAAAAAAATCCTTTCATCAATGTTGCACTTGCTACACTGACTTGAAAAAATTGTGGAGATCCAAGTAACAATCCCTAAAGAGAGATGGGTATGTGTCAGGGCGACAAGATGTACAAACACGTCAAAACCACTGCACTGGCGACAGATTTATGGTTTCAAGGACAGTCAACTAGTACTTGGAGCATAGAGAAATGCTATCCCTTTCTCTATGCTTGGAGTGAGAGGGGATAGGTTGTCTGCTCTGCTCTGACCAGGCCATTCTCTTTTGGCTATTGTGGGGTTGTACCAGATAATATTTTATAAGTCCAGGTGCAAAATATGAAGCACCTCAGCTCATATCAGTTTTCATGAGTTTCAGATTGAATATTAATGTGAATGCAGTACCATTATAAATTTAAACAAAGTCGGCATTAATTGAGTTTCCTACCCTATATATTACACACGTTTAAGTATACAAAATAATTAATTGAATATTGCATTTATTTGGCGATTTTTTACGCAAATAATTGAAGGTTTATTGAAATAATATTTACTTCAATTATTAAACCTCCTCAAGTACTTCTAACATTACAAATATGAAATCTTTGCATCATTTGGTTTTTTCAAAAAACTGTAGCATTAGATACCAAAGTTTCAACCTTTTAGTAACCATTGTACTTAAAAATATACATTTAATCTATATTTAATACACTGATCCAAGTTTGGTTTAAGAAGACCTACTAATATATATAAATATAATCAATATATTATTAATCTCGGGCCATACACCTTTAACAAGGGTGTGTACAAAAATATATGTTTATAATATGTGGGAAGGGGGCTATTAATCTTAATATAGTCAGGTTGTGGTAAGTAGACATGGTCACTTGTCTCGGGACCTCCAGGTGTCTTATAGACTCTAGACACTGAAGTTAGGACACGGGAACACTTACTACTGTCACTTCTCTCGGGACCTCCAGGTGTCTTATAGACTCTAGACACTGAAGTTAGGACACGGGAACACTTACTACTGTCACTTCTCTCAGGACCTCCAGGTGTCTTATAGACTCTAGACACTGAAGTTAGGACACGGGAACACTTACTACTGTCACTTCTCTCAGGACCTCCAGGTGTCTTATAGACTCTAGACACTGAAGTTAGGACACGGGAACACTTACTACTGTCACTTCTCTCAGGACCTCCAGGTGTCTTATAGACTCTAGACACTGAAGTTAGGACACGGGAACACTTACTACTGTCACTTCTCTCAGGACCTCCAGGTGTCTTATAGACTCTAGACACTGAAGTTAGGACACGGGAACACTTACTACTGTCACTTCTCTCAGGACCTCCAGGTGTCTTATAGACTCTAGACACTGAAGTTAGGACACGGGAACACTTACTACTGTCACTTCTCTCAGGACCTCCAGGTGTCTTATAGACTCTAGACACTGAAGTTAGGACACGGGAACACTTACTACTGTCACTTCTCTCAGGACCTCCAGGTGTCTTATAGACTCTAGACACTGAAGTTAGGACACGGGAACACTTACTACTGTCACTTCTCTCAGGACCTCCAGGTGTCTTATAGACTCTAGACACTGAAGTTAGGACACGGGAACACTTACTACTGTCACTTCTCTCAGGACCTCCAGGTGTCTTATAGACTCTAGACACTGAAGTTAGGACACGGGAACACTTACTACTGTCACTTCTCTCAGGACCTCCAGGTGTCTTATAGACTCTAGACACTGAAGTTAGGACACGGGAACACTTACTACTGTCACTTCTCTCAGGACCTCCAGGTGTCTTATAGACTCTAGACACTGAAGTTAGGACACGGGAACACTTACTACTGTCACTTCTCTCAGGACCTCCAGGTGTCTTATAGACTCTAGACACTGAAGTTAGGACACGGGAACACTTACTACTGTCACTTCTCTCAGGACCTCCAGGTGTCTTATAGACTCTAGACACTGAAGTTAGGACACGGGAACACTTACTACTGTCACTTCTCTCAGGACCTCCAGGTGTCTTATAGACTCTAGACACTGAAGTTAGGACACGGGAACACTTACTACTGTCACTTCTCTCAGGACCTCCAGGTGTCTTATAGACTCTAGACACTGAAGTTAGGACACGGGAACACTTACTACTGTCACTTCTCTCAGGACCTCCAGGTGTCTTATAGACTCTAGACACTGAAGTTAGGACACGGGAACACTTACTACTGTCACTTCTCTCAGGACCTCCAGGTGTCTTATAGACTCTAGACACTGAAGTTAGGACACGGGAACACTTACTACTGTCACTTCTCTCAGGACCTCCAGGTGTCTTATAGACTCTAGACACTGAAGTTAGGACACGGGAACACTTACTACTGTCACTTCTCTCAGGACCTCCAGGTGTCTTATAGACTCTAGACACTGAAGTTAGGACACGGGAACACTTACTACTGTCACTTCTCTCAGGACCTCCAGGTGTCTTATAGACTCTAGACACTGAAGTTAGGACACGGGAACACTTACTACTGTCACTTCTCTCAGGACCTCCAGGTGTCTTATAGACTCTAGACACTGAAGTTAGGACACGGGAACACTTACTACTGTCACTTCTCTCAGGACCTCCAGGTGTCTTATAGACTCTAGACACTGAAGTTAGGACACGGGAACACTTACTACTGTCACTTCTCTCAGGACCTCCAGGTGTCTTATAGACTCTAGACACTGAAGTTAGGACACGGGAACACTTACTACTGTCACTTCTCTCAGGACCTCCAGGTGTCTTATAGACTCTAGACACTGAAGTTAGGACACGGGAACACTTACTACTGTCACTTCTCTCAGGACCTCCAGGTGTCTTATAGACTCTAGACACTGAAGTTAGGACACGGGAACACTTACTACTGTCACTTCTCTCAGGACCTCCAGGTGTCTTATAGACTCTAGACACTGAAGTTAGGACACGGGAACACTTACTACTGTCACTTCTCTCAGGACCTCCAGGTGTCTTATAGACTCTAGACACTGAAGTTAGGACACGGGAACACTTACTACTGTCACTTCTCTCAGGACCTCCAGGTGTCTTATAGACTCTAGACACTGAAGTTAGGACACGGGAACACTTACTACTGTCACTTCTCTCAGGACCTCCAGGTGTCTTATAGACTCTAGACACTGAAGTTAGGACACGGGAACACTTACTACTGTCACTTCTCTCAGGACCTCCAGGTGTCTTATAGACTCTAGACACTGAAGTTAGGACACGGGAACACTTACTACTGTCACTTCTCTCAGGACCTCCAGGTGTCTTATAGACTCTAGACACTGAAGTTAGGACACGGGAACACTTACTACTGTCACTTCTCTCAGGACCTCCAGGTGTCTTATTGACTCTAGACGCTGAAGTTAGGGCACGGGAACACTTACTACTGTCACTTCTCTCAGGACCTCCAGGTGTCTTATAGACTCTAGACACTGAAGAAGGTAACTCAAGATCGTTTATAAGTAAGCATAAATATAATAATTGAGTTACCCACTTGGCTTAGAGTAAACCAACTATATTATAAAGTCACAAAAATCAAATACACGACGATCTTGATTTAACATAATCAACAGAATAATGGCAATATTGATATAAAATATATTAAGACAAAGACTAGTTAATAGCGCCAAATACTTAGGCATTATTCTTGATAATAATCTAAAATGAACGTCACATATTAACTCATCAAGCAAGACTGTCTGTAAATATGTTGGTATTTTCTCTAAATTAGACATACTCTCCCAGTGACGATGGTAAGAAAGATGTACTTTATACTTGTATATCCTCACCTACTTTATTGAATATAAATTTGGAAGCTCACCTACACTAACTATTTGCAACATCTAGTGATGTTGATGGGAAAAAAAAGGTCAGAATTAAAACTTATTCAGATTTCCGAACACATGTTACACTATTATTTAGATTAATTGGATTCCTAAATTTGAGACAGCGAATTCAAATAAGGCTCTAATAATTATGTATGATATCATCCACGGCTTAAATACTTCTACTTATCCACCTTTCAATTATGTTAATCATTGCTCACCAGCTAGTAACATGACTACTTAAAAGTTAATTGTTCCAAAAGTTAACACAGTAGTTTTATAAAATCAAGCTTTAGGTGGAACGTAGCTAAACTCCGGAACTCAGCAAATCAAAATATTAGATACTTATCAAAACACATAATTAGATTAACCTTTTATGATCTTATTTTAGTAAACTTAGGATATAAATAGTAATAATAAGTTATATTGCTTTCGTAAGCCTATACCTAACAGTTTCACCATGTATATAAATGTATCCCTATAAATGGTGCTCCAAAATTATCTTTCATGGAAGAGCATAATACTATTCCTTAGCATGTCACTTAGTTTAGTATTTATTGCAAAATGTTTTCTTTTATTTCTATGGTGTTGAACGGATACCACGCTCCACTTGTTGTTCTGTCACATATTTCTCTCTCTCTCTCTCTCTCTCTCTATATATATATATATATATATATATATATATATAATTTTTTTCCTAGGTTATGATTTAATACAACATTTCTTGCTTTTTTTATGAAACAGATTTATGTAAGACTACTACTATTCATTTGTTGTACTGTAGCTATTTAAAATAAGACACATATATATTTAGATATTATATATATTATTTTACTATCAATGTAACAACTTCAATTTTATTTTATTTATTCATATACACACAAAGAGACACATTGCACCAGATTTTCTGTTTTGTCTTTAGTAAAATAATAATTAATCTATAATGTATTGTAGTTTTTTTATTTTTAACATGTTTTTATTAATATAACTTGTATTGGTATGTATGTAATTAATTAATTATTAATAAATACACTCTCTCCTTCGATTATTTTCCACGAAGATTTTGTTATAGTGGATCTATTTTTGGTCTGTGAATATTTGAATATTTCTTTACTGAATTTTTAGCCTTGTGCCTCTTCATTGTATTTTATTTTCGGGATTTCATATTTTCACTTATTTCCGTAAAATACCTCCTGCAAATATATTATTATTGTACACACAAGTCATGTATCAAACATTTCGCGCGACAAATGTCGTATACGAATGAGAAGGTAACAACTTAGGTAATGTTTCATATGTTTCGTTTGATACGATTCAAGAACACAAAGGAGTCACAGATTTCTTGAGAACCAACAGTTTCACTCTCTTAGGTCTGACTCACCAATTCTTGCGTTTTCCAACCAATTTATTTTTCCAAACCTTGTACTAGACATTATAGCAATATTTAAAAATTGTGTTTAATATCTATACATGCCAACATTTAATATCATAAAATGACATTATAATTTTATATTAAGACTAATATTTTTAATTTTTAAGGTAAGAGACGTTCAGTATTTAATTATATAATGGGTTATTTCAAAATATTGTTCATGCCAAAATAAAGTTGAAGGATTCCAACAAGGCTCTTTTCCCTTAAAACCCTAAATTTTGAGGTTTATTAATATAAAAAAGTGTGGAAATGTAAATTAGCTCATTTTCAACTAATTTCTGAGAACATATCTGTAGCTATTAGACTAGGCTTGATGAAAAGGGGTTCTAGAGTTGTTTTCATTCCTATCTCAAATAGTCATTTTTTGTATATGATGCTCACAACAGAAAATTTTAAGATATTTGAGAACAGCGAACTTTCCTCTTTAAATTGGGATGAGAAATTTCGTAGTTTTATCTACCCTCGTTTTTATGACAAATGGTGGTTGTAGGGGAAGATCAAACTGGATAAAAACTAATACAGAATAGATAGTTAACTATAGAAAAGAGCATAGGTATACCATTGTATTTGCTGCCATGTAGCCTGGCAACGGTTGATAGTACTTTCTCGCTAACAAAGGTAGCCACCTTAAATAGTGAAATAAGTTACAGTAGTCCCTACTGGCAATATATTAAAAAGTCAATAAAAGTGTAATTACTGCGTTGGCAGAAAAAGTAAACAAGATGAAATCTTAGCCCATGCCTATAGCCACAGAAGAATTTTACTCTTTCTTGCAAACATATGGCTATTATCATAGATGCCATAGCGACTTCTCGATTATCGCTACATCTATGTTACTCCTCACTCATATTTGTAGCTCACTCGTAACTTCTAGGTAGTACGCAGCTGTGAAACCACCTCTGAGGAGCTAAAAACAACACCAACGACCTTTTAGGGGTTCCCCTTCCGGAGTGTGAATGGTTGGTGGATTATGATGAAAGCGCAGTTGGAATAAGAAAGCAGTGCTTAGTCAGAACCCTGGTGAGGCCTCAAAGAAATAATTTTTTGCTGCTGTAATTAAGTTACAAGATTTTGTTCATTATCTCTACCTCGTTTATTGTAATCTTGAACTGAGGGTTTTCATGCGCACACCTAGCATAAAAAGTTAGTATTGCTATACAATTTTAAGGAAATTGTAGGTCAAGGTACAGTACAGAACATGTCGTCTATTGAGATCAAACTATGGGGTAAAACATTGCCCAGGAGTGAACTGCTGAATAACTTTCAAAGGTAACATAATAAAGTCAGAGCTATTAATTTCAATGTGCCAGCTTCCTTCCCTACAGAATAAAAACCAGGATGTGCGTTAGTTGAAGTTAGAAATAAGCCTCTTCCAGAAAGCTTCCGTTTAAAATGTTTGATAACTGAATCACAGGTAAAGGGGATGTATTGGTAAAGGCCTTGATACAGTTGATCTATGGTGGACCAGGGCACCCCAACGTTAGTAACGCATTCAACCACCTAGCGTTAAAGTCGCTACGTAAGTGTGAAAAGACAACAAGAATCACTGTCGTTTTATTTGGAACTCATTTGATAGTATTTCTAGAGTTAGCATCCTAAGAATAAATCAAACTTAAGGGTGGTTACTAACACTTTAAAAATCATAAGTGAATCTGAGAGGTAAAAAAAAAAGGGGGGGGATATTTACTGGAAATTTTGTTATCTCACATCTCAAGCGGCATTTGAAGCATGGAGAACTCGTTCCCGTTAAACATTTGAAATAATCAAACTACTGACTACCTTACGAGGCTGCAATAAAGGCACTAAGAGAGCTACCACAAGCTTGTGGGCGTATTGGAGCTAACTGGGACTAATAATAAACCAAAACAAAGTATGTAATTGGAATTGTGAGTTTTAAAGAGATTCAATATTATTAGGTTAAATTCATAAATGGTACGACACACTCGTACAAACTTTCTCATATTTCAAATTAAGCTTGGAGAAAATATTCAAAAACAAGTTATTTGTAAACTGCCCTAAACTGATTTAGGTTTGTATTCCCAGATACCCATTCCCATTCTCTCGTGACATGCTTGGGTCACTGACCCAACGCTCCCATTCTCTCGTGCCGTGTTTGGGTCACTAACCCAACGCTCCCATTCTCTCGTGACATGTTTGGGTCAATAGCCAAATGCCCCCCAATCTCTCGAGCCGTGTTTGAGTCACTGACCCAACGCTCCCACTCTCTCGTGCCGTGTTTGGGTCACTGGCCCAACGCCCCCGATCTCTCGTGCTGTGTTTGGGTCACTGACCCAACGCCCCCACTCTCTCGTGACATGTTTGGGTCACTAGCCCAAAGCCCCCCACTCTCTCGTGCCGTGTTTGGGTCACTAGCCCAACGCCTCCACTCTCTCGTGCCGTGTTTGGGTCACTAGCCCAACGCCCCCGATCTCTCGTGCCGTGTTTGGGTCACTGACCCAACGCCCCCACTCTCTCGTGACATGTTTGGGTCACTAGCCCAAAGCCCCTCACTCTCTCGTGCCGTGTTTGGGTCACTAGCCCAACGCTCCCATTCTCTTGTGCAGTGTTTGGGTCACTGACCCGAATTCTCTTCAGCTGGTCACGGTCTCAAACAAAAACTTACACTTTTTAACTGGCAACCAATCATTTGTATTCAAACATGATCGATGAGCACGTGGACAAATACATCAGCTCCATCAAGTCTTGTTTAATGGCCATGGGGTTAGGGTGGACAGGGTTCGAACTCGGGCTGGGTGTTCTCCGGTTTATTTCTCCTAAAAGGCTTCCCTCTCTATCTTTGCGTGCACACTTAATTTAATATTCTATAATAAAATATGGAAAATCTCTTACCTCTGTCCGTATGCTAAGAGATTGAGATTCAAGTCTGAATGGTCAGAATTTGATTCTCAGTTGGTCAATCAAACACTTTATTGTATGTGTATGGGATCATCAGTCAACTCAATTCTTGGTGGATTAGGTTTGAGGTAGGCCCGCTTGGACTACGTTAGGTCATTAACTATATGTCATATACAATGGCTAAGCAATGTGTTTGGAAAGTGCACGCTGGAGCAGCAAATAACTCTTTCTAGACATATTTCTACTAATACGATAGGAATGAGGAGGATGTATTTTAGAAACAGCTTAACCACATTTTCGTGGACAGAGTTGTCCGAGTTTTGAACCCCAACTTACTTATCAGCGGCAAACCATACAAGACAAGACTGCCACGTGCGCCCTAATTAAATACAAAAAATGTCGCTTACGCCAAGCCATTTGTTCAGTGGCACGCGAGTTATCCGGTTGTTACTGTGATCCTCTCGTCGAGTTTTATGTGCTATTGCTCTTCAAGCAGCTGTGTAAACAAGAGAGGGATCGCAGTTGTGAGTTGTCTTGAGGAATGACCCCCTCTTCCCCCATCAGAGTCGGGACAGTGAGGGAACAATCGACCCCTTGCATTAACACATTTACTGACAAACACTTTTTATATTCACTTTCATTCGTTAGCCTCATCTCTCTTTAATTGACGTTTACCTCTTTTATTATGTCTAACGTCAAGTTTTAAATGATCCTATCCTTTTATTACGGTCAGAAGAGCAAGGAAGAAACTGTGTGAGCAAGCCTGATTCTTTACTAGAGAGACAGAGGATTGAACACAGTAGTCTGTGATGGAGGGGGACTTGTGCATCACATGCCAAACAACTCTGTGATACGGTTGGTTAGAAATACAGGAGTAAATTTATGCGAACAATATTATCGTGGATGATAATCAAAAAACATCTTCGGAAAATAAATGCGATGAAATTAAATTCACAAGAGCACAATATAATTTAAGGGGAATCGTGCATCTGATTTTTTTTTATAAAACCAACTTTTTCTTCAACAAAACTGATTCTAATTTTTCTTTGATATCAAAAAGTATTTTTTAAATTCCCTTGAAGAGACGTTTTAAATTATGAAGTTTGATGCATCAAATTTTCCAAATTTTAATATCTGTAATTGATTGACTTTTTATATTTGACTTAAAAACTTGCTATGTATCAACATGTAAATATTTTTATGGGATCGACTGAATACCTTCTAAACTATTAAATATTTACTACAACACATCAAAATTACATTTTTAAGTAGCAGTTTGTATTTATTCGTTTATTTACTTTTTTTATCTTACAATGCTAAGCTTTAAAATGTATTTTAAATTATTGGTGACTTAGTTATGAATTATTAAATGTTTTATTTTAGCCCTTAGGAAGTCATGTTTTTAAAATAGCCCTAAGCACATCAGTAGCTAGTATGGCGTATAGCCCCAATTTGACCTTTGACATTTGACCCCGAGTTGTGTGACGTAATCATTGTGAGTTAAGTCGCAACACTCCACCCTGGGTTTTCCCTGGTGCCAGTATATTTCCGTCTGACATGAATTTCCCCTCTGGTTATTTTTATGATGACATGGGGTTAACGACCTGTTGTCCTCCTTCAATGTCGAAAAAGTTTATTTCTGGTCTTATATGTAGCAATGTGTTTTCCCTTATACGTGACGCCAGTTTGGTGGCTAGACAAGACAGGAATAGATCGAGACCTTAAATGATGTCACAACCCTCCCCTTATATGTGGCAATGGGTTTTCGCTGATGAATGGCGTCAGTTTGGCGGCTCAACAAGACAGGAATAGTTCACGACCCTGAATGATGGTGCAACCCTCCCAATCTATGTGGCAATGGATTTTCCCTGATAACTGGTGCTAGTTTGGTGGATCGACAAGACGAGTCGAGACAGGAATATATCGTGACCTTGAAACCGTGAGCTAGTACATGAGGTAATTGAACCTGACAACACTCCTCCCGGCAATTGGGTTTTCCGATGACGTCATCGTACTGTCACAACCCTGATAAATTATACCTGGTGCCAGTTTAGTGGCTCGACAAGACAAGTCGAGCCAGGAATAGAATGGGACCGTGAGGTCATTGACCCTGCTCATGTTTGGTGCCAGTTTCCTGGCTCAACAAGTCAAGACTCGTATCTGGTTAAATTACGTGTAAGGGACAGACAGTTTTTGCATGAATAAAACACAATATTACAAAACATATATTTATTGAAGATTAAAAGTTTTAAAGACATATATTAAAGTTTTCACAGACATCATACATAATATTTATTATACACTTTTACAGGAATGGCGAATATATTTGTTTATAAGTTTTTCTACCGTTTCTATTATATGCGTTGGTAAAATTGTTTTTAGTTCAAAATCCAGCATGTAATAGTCCAAACCGATGACTTGACGTGTATAGTATGTAGCAGAGATGAGATCCAGGTTTATGAAGAGCGTTTCAGCCGTAGGCTGTTCTATATCGATGGCATCCAATGATTCTGTTAGGTTTTCCGATACATCCATGACGAGTGTATCGTTAAATCGTTGAAATAGCGTGTGATGGGTGTCGACCACGTATCCCGGTGGTCGACGGTGACCTCTATGAAGTCCCACACAACACAAAGATTCGCCCAAATAGGTGCTAGTTTGGCGACCCATTTGAATCTGGCATATTTCTTCTCACTGATAACGACCATACGATCACCGCACAAGCGTCTCAAAGAGATTACATGATTAGTCAGATTAATCTTCTGAGGAGGCTGCGTGTTGCTGAAAAAATTTGATATGATAGACTTATAATTTCCCAGTTCTTGAAAAGGTATACGGTTAAACACTGCGTAGTTTCCTCAGCATTTTTATAGCTGAACATATTGCGTAAAGTTGTTCTTGACGCTCATGCAAACGATGAAACGCTTGGCTTCGACTTCGTCCAATGGAAACAAAATGTTGAAAATACTGTTGAAGGTGAGCGGATTCACCGGCTTTGCTTTGATTGTACAAATGTCTTGGCCTTACTTGACGTTTGATCGCTTAAACGACTGTTGCGGTTATGGCCGGTACGCCATCGGTACGCCTTTTTTTATAGACGCACGCTGATTGGACGCAGACTCTTGAGGGACGGCAGGAACCTACAATCTTGAAAACTGTTTTGTAATATATCATCACCTTAGCATCGTTGCCTGTATGACTGACGGGTAAGAATAGGATTAGTAAAGGTTTCATCAGAATGTTTTGGGTGCGATAGAAAAGGTACATGAGACAGTAATGCCCGATAACGTCTGAGGCAATGCTTTAAACTTGTAGCGAGCTATTAGACGTGCAGGAAGTGTTTTTGCGTAATAATGACAGATGTGACTTTATACGGGGTGGAAAACCATAACGGTCAAAATATTCTCCAATGCAGTTCTTGTCGATAAAGATGTCGACACATTGCGTCAATGTCTTGGTGTGTGAAGCCGTGTTGAAGAAGAGAGTGGCAGGTCGAGCTATTATTTCGGGTAATTGATCAGCAAGAAATGATATACATAAATATGTGCCATGCACATGGTGCATCCCGATTTCAGTGTTTTCAAAGACGAACAACCTCTGTCATGCAGATCTACGAAGGGTATAGGAGTGTATTTGACTAGAAACATTTTATTATTGTCCCCTTGACGTAGACGTTTTCTTCAAGCGTTGTGGCTCAGGAGAAGAGGGATTCGAGCAATCTGTAATCCACATAATCGCTATCCCAGGGAATTCCATGAAGTTTGTTGATGATATAGTCAGGGTGCTTTTTAGAAACTGCGTAAAGTTTCTCGATAGTGTATGGGGGTTTTTACGGCAAATGTTGAAGTAATATACCACATACAGATAAAATACTCAGTTCCGTGACGATAAACTATTTGCTGTCGTCGATAAAGCATAAATGATATCCATGATTTAAAAGACGAGTGTAAGTAGCGGGAAAGTCATTTATATCAACTCTCATAATTGGTCATGACGTTTCTATCGTTGACGGTTATGATGTCGGCAAAACTCCCCGTACACGACACAGTTGACTGTTACGGTGAGAGCTTTGATGAATTTCACTTAGATGCTCAGAGCACCATGCCTCGTCAAATTCCAATGAAATGTCATGTGGGTGGAGAGATTAAGTGTGAGATCGAAAGTCATGAGATGATATAACTTAGGGAAGGATTCCCGTGTGATGTCGCTACCTTCGTTCATTAAATGGATACCCGTTCAAGAAAAAAGTATTTGGTAGGAAATGACATTGTTGCCGTTTGAAAAATTGGGCTGTAGCGAATTCGACGGTATTAGCTCCCCGTCCAACTACAGTGAGAAATGGTTCATGCCGTAGGTTTGGAAGTTGAATGGGTTCTAGGTGGCGTCTCCGCTTAGCGCCGCGTTTGATACAAATCCCAGTATATATCGTTTGAGTAACTGTCCGGTGAATACGTTGTCCAGTGATTTCTAGCACTCCCCTAGAAATAGTGAGTTTTTTATTTTCACAAGGGTGATAGTATAATTTGAGGGACTGATGTTTAATGCCTTGGCATGTGCCAACAGTATAAAAGGTGCTACTTTGATACGTCACACTAAAAGGTTGGCTTCAGCGATGTGAACCTTAAATTGAAGGAGTTCAGGGACGGTTATAAGACTAAACCCGTCTCTGGAACTGACCAACTTGACTCTGAATTTGGTGCCGTTCAAATGCATTTCTCTTGGTTAAACACGTCACCGTGTAGATACTTCAAAAGATTCACCGTCTTACTTTTTGTGAAGAGACGGTGACGGACCTCAAATCCCTTGTTGCTGGCGTTAGCCTCCTTAAAGATTCTGGGGCTGTCTGCGAACCACAGACCGCAATTCAAATGTGTTAATTTGGCGTCACTGTTGTAAGTGAGCAGCGTTTCAATGAAAGATCTATAAGCATACGTGTTGCTGGGTGGCGATACTAGTTTTTTGTTTCAAAACACATCTACCTGTGTGAATAATGAATGCAACCAGTTGTTGATGGGAGCGATTTGATCAACCTCATTGAAATTGCCACAGACAAATTTCATTATACCCACTCTGAGATAAGAGTATAGTCCGTGAAATATTGATATAGAAATTTCCTTGATTGGTAATGGTAAATGTGATAGGTGAATCATTGGTGAGGGAGGAGACAGGTTTGTACTGGAGCCATTGCCCCCTTTAAAGACTGGTTTACGTGGGTGAGATGGAAAATAGGTCGAGTTAACTGCTGGCACACTTGCAGGCCTGGGAATGTAGAAATTACATTTCAACTGAAAATATCTACAGCTTCTTTCTTGACCTTTTTACGTCGGGCAACGACAGAAAACTGATGTCGGTGCTTTTTACGACACCCTTTATAGCCCAAGCCGTTCATCAGTGTGTCGATCTTATGCTCCGCCTTGCATTTCAAGTTAGTTCCAGCCTCACCGACACGCTGCCGTAGAGTTTCTTTGAAAGGACGACGCTAATTGGCGACGTTGGAGAGCATGTCAATACCTGTATGAAGTGCCTGTTTTCCAATGGCTTTAGCACCGGTTCTTAGCAACAGTATGACGCTCTTGAAAAGTTCGCTGAAAAAACTTCCTATCCTGTGTCTGCGTTGATAGGGAACACCAAGGTAGATCGAAAATATTCCTGTTCCAGCATGGTTGACGTAGTATATTTGGTAGGGACAGTTCATGTTTAGCAGTGTCGAAAATGAATTTTCATGCACACTTTTCCAAACTTGAATGGTACAGGTTCACCAGTGTCTACTCTTATATTGATTTCCAGGCTTTTTAATTTCCTTTCTAGGTACGGGAACGTAGTGTAACGGACCATTGATAACTGTCGTATGTGTGCCGTAGAGACTGTTTGTGTTGTTGATACTGGCGATACGTAAAAGCGGTTCCACAATGTCACCCTCGGGCTGAGGAACGACGATATCAGTGTAGATGTACATTTACGAGGGCAAGACTAGTAGATGGTTGGTGGCGTACGTTGACTTTTGGACTTTGATCATATTAGTCTTAGGATCAAAACCGAGCTGTAGACTTAGAAAACTTGTTAGAGTTAGCAGCTGTATATTTGGTGAAGAAGAAGAAACAACGTCCACTTTTTTGTTGGAGTTTGTGTACTTGAATACAAATCCAGAATCTCCTTTAAACGCCTCTACTTCATTTAGGGCTTTAATCAATTCATGGATAGTGCTCTAGTGTCGAGGAGGGATGTGATACTTGAATATTTATTACATGCCATTAGCGTCCATCCATTTTTACCATACAATATTTTGGCCCTCGGGTACTGTGGTGAAAGAACACGGATATAGGAATTCAGTGAGAGTGACTTCCCCCCGGCCTTCAGTGTAAGACAGTAGGGTAGTTGCATTGTGAAATTCGCGAAGGTATTATTCGGGAAATATCGCATATAGCTGTCGCTTGGCAAAGTGATGAAAACTTGTCCTTTATGATAGGGTGCTGACGTAACTGGCAATAATCCAAGAATTAAACATGGTGGAATAACCTTTCCAATGCTCGTACAGGTTCTTTCTGCCACCTTCCCCCTTGACACCTAGTATTTTATCAACTTTAAAAGTTTCGACAAGACGTACGCATTGGAATTCAGGCTCGTAAAAATTTCCTCCACCTCCTCACCATCAAGATCGGTCAGCTTGTAGACGATTGGTTGTCGAAATACGACACTGCTTACTTTGAAGATTTCATCGCTTCAATTGCTTTCGTAGCCCTTTTAAAACAGAATTTTGATTTGCTAATACGCACTTTGTGACCGACTTTCATTTTGGGCTTACTATTTGAGTTTGGACGCCGTTTGGCGTACAGATTATCTTATTCTTGAAGCATATTGGTTTCTGAAACGTTGGCATGGTCCATCTTGATACTGGAATGTTTTGCGCCGTTGTATCCGTTGACAAGATCTTGGAGGACGTCTACATGTGGATACTTGTTATCTTTGGTAAAGTAGCGCCACATGCGACCTTTCAGAGTTCTATTGAATCGTTCCACGATCCTAGCCTTCACGTACGGATTATGAGTGGTGTAGTAATCTACGCCTCTTTGCTTGAGAAATTTCCGGACTAGACGTGCCGTGAACACTGTTCCTTATCCGTCTGTAAGCTTAGAGGTTTACGACCATTTTGTTTGAAAATGTCCAGAAAGGCGTCTCTCACAACGTTCCCCGTCTTAGATGGAAGCGTCCTCGTCCAGGCCATCTTGCTCAACACTTCGATGACTGTGAGGAAGTACACTGTGCCATCGTTGTTATCATATCGTTTAGATCGGCTTGCCAGAGATCGTCAATATTTGACACCACGTACTTGTTGCGTGGATTTTTTTTATCACCGGGTAATGTAGGGTATAAGCGTAATGCGCACGAAGCCATGACCAGATCATTGACTAAATCCACAATTTTGGATCCACGGAGAGGCTTATCGTGAACACTTACTTCCCCATTTTCGTCCCAAGAGATACCGCCTCGGGAAATAATATGTTCTAGTAAAAGTTTAGCTTTTTCACGTGACTGTACTGGTACTGTATTGAGTACAGCAGGGATGGGAAGTACGGACATTTCAGGGGTGGTCGTGATGGTGGTGGTATTTTCAGGCAGGGGTATTGACTAAAGTGCAGATAGCATGTAGCACTTGCTGGTATAAAGTCCATTTGACTTGTCCTCGAATTTTGAAGTGATAATTTTTTCCATTTCCTTGTACAACTAGGAGACCACTAAATTGGTTGCTGATGCCACTTGTTGGTGGTGTTGCTCGTAACAGTATATTGTTTGCGGGGTCACTTTTATACCATCATTTTAATGTGTTTCATTATCTACTTGTTGAATAAGTTTTGACAAATATGGCTCGCACCACAAATATTATACTTGGAATATTTATTTATACAAATCAAATCTTATACAAATATATCTCGCACCATGAAAATTATACTGGAAATATTTATTTACACAAATATAAGTTGATCCAAATATGGCTAACACCAAGGAAAGTATAGTTGTAACATTTATTTACACACAAATAAAAGTTTTAGAAATAAGGCTCAAATCATTTAAAGTATACCTGGAAAATTTATTAACAAAAATTATAGTTATAGAATATATCTTAGACCTTGAAGTAAATTATACATGTGCATACGTAGGGGAAAATATAATCAATTTATTGAGCTAGTAGCAGGAATGGTGGCCTGAGTATTAATTTACAAATTCCAGTTTAAAGAGTATTTGAATATATGTACACAACCAGATGGTTTCAATTTAAAATATGTGTAAAGGAAAAATAAAATTGACTATAATTAAAATATATACAAACAACTAATTCTATTTGACTAGAAATAATCAGGTAGGTGAAGAATTTTACTGGCGTATAAAAAAATATAAATAAGTCTCCAAGTGGCATAAAATAAATCAATAAAAAATATTCTGGTTTCATTCAGAAAAAAAATATGAAAAATCTCTGATCTTTGAAAAATTGTATGTCAGTGGAACTGTCTATTATTAAAGAAAAAAGGTGACTATTCAGCACGTCTAAATTATCATCTTTTAGTCGTGGCGAGCGCATTTACAAGGACTCTGATACCCAAACGGCAACGTATTATGATCATCAGCTATCCTTTGTTTGGTGAACACGGGCCGGTAGACTTTATTCTACGAAATGGTACATAGAGTTTAAACACCTTTTCTTACAATTTTGGGCGGTATCTGTATATATATCTTTCCTCAGCCTGTTTAGTGACCATCGCTTTCAAAATCTCAAAATTAACGTTTTTCCGGTTGCCGTAGTTTATGGTGATCCCGTGAATCTTGCAAACTGTTTTATTTTGGCAGGATCGCCACCAACACAACCTCGGTAGCGTGTAATTATTACTACCACCAGATACAAAGGTGCTAATGTAGCTTCCCCGACAATAATCTTGAAGTTCATCAGTTAGGTCACCCAAAAGTCTCCGGTTGGTGGACTCCAATTTCCGGGACGTTCCGTGAATAGAACGCTATCTGTATCGTGACACAAAACGTGGTATCCCAAATGTTCAAAGATGCTCTATAAATGCGACCTATCCATAGTAGTCGTGTAGCATGCCACCGCCACACTCGAGTTAGGGTAAAGGCGCAACGCGTCACGCACATCCTTGTAATTGAGAAACATGACCTCATCATTAATATCAATGAAGCGGTCTATGGTGATGTACGGATAAGTCAGGTACTTTTGGGTGCCCTAATAGTCGTTGACCATGGCTACGTGTGGTAAATTGGGTCTTTGCCCAAACTTTCCCCAAAGCGGATTTAAAAAAGTTTGACCAGAGTGCGGAGACCGGGATTTTTACAAACAGAGCCGAAATATAGTTTTACCCTTTCCATTTCCTCATAATTTTTAATGTAAGATATCTTCTCATCTTGTGAGGTACACCAATCTGGCCATCCGCTGGCTTCTAGTTTAATTTTCAAAAAACTATCAATGTACCCATGAAACATTCCGCCAGAACGTGTCTGATGATCTTAAACAGATATATATTACTCCCACACTTTGTGTACTGCTTCAAAGGTGTAGCCTTTCTCAACGGCTTTCCGGATCTTGTCAATCACCCAGACACCTGTCAACCAGGGATTTTTTGTCGTTGTGCTGACACGCTCCTTGGTTTTTCTCCTCTTCGTATTTCCTGCACAAGATGATCATTAACTTGTCATGCATCCATGTAGGCAATACGGGCACGATTAAATCCCATTGAGGCGTCACGGTAACCTTAGCTATGTCTTCTATTTGATCTATAGACGGACAATTTGGTTCCAAACTAATTTTGGGATGGATGATGGGATATTTTTGTACTTGCAAACGTAAGGATAAATGAACACACACCCAAGTACTTGATCTTCTTTCCACAAAATGTATTTTTCATGGAACAGTTTGATACAATTTGTATGCCCGCCAAAAATTGCGTCCCTAGGACTGAGGGGCTCCATTCTGTACGTCTCGTGCTGGATTACCAAATCTTTCAATTCATTGTCTGTGCGTTTCATCGCATTAAACGTACACTCCAATATCTTTACGACCGTCTAGCTGGCATGGTCGCTTCATAGTGCATCTCCATGGTCTCATGGTGGCTGTTTATGATAGGGGTGGTCCTGTCAGGATAACAGAGATGACACCCGTGCCATTAAAATCCCCAGAACTGGATGATGGTAGTGGTATTTCCAGCTTTAACAACATCGTCTACACGTGGCCATAAAATATATTCCTCACGCCCATTAATCGCATGAATAATAGAGACACCTCGTCTGTGGGCATCCCAGCAAAGCCATTGTACGGTGACACGTGACTGTTGGACTGCACACCAATAGCCACCGTTAGGGATGTTACAGACGGTATTCTCCTTAAGATTACTTCGGCGGTAAACCAATATGACCGCTCTCGCGATCGTACACGTCTCTCTGAAAGGATCCAGTTTTGCTTTTTCCATAAGCATGTCTCTAAAATTTAGGTATGTCTTCTGTAGGATCTATACATCTTTCACCCAATACAGTTACAATTCACGGTTAAAGTCAATTACATAATTTTCTTTGATCAGCACTTCATACCACTTCTCAAAGTGCTCCTTACCCTCAACCGACATCTCACCGATATCGTAGTCCTCCTTTGGCGGAAAGGGACCCCTATACGCCACTTATTATTTTTTATTAAAAAATGGGGGAAATGTCCCTTGGCCAAAAACTCGTCCAAGTCGAATGTCTTGGGCATCTTCGACAACGACATCGGGAGAAAGTTTAGCAAGTCTTCAAAGTAAAGCGGGCCGTAACAAATGGACATGATTTTCCCACCTTTCATTATGAACTTTGGAGTCCATTTTATAACCTCCATCATATATTTTAAAATAACATTTCCATCATAGCCTTTCGCACTATGTCCTAAGAGGGTTATATCCTTAAATTTTGGTGTTTTAATTCGCTCTATAAACCCAAAAAAATTGGGCCAGTGTGGTATCTCCCTTGAATTTGCGAGTCCTATCACCCCGTATTTGGTGCAATGATGGTCATTTACATCGATATGAAGGCAGGCCTTGCAACACGTCTGTACAACACAGGTTAGGCTCGTGCAAGTACGTGTTGACCACGCCTTGTAGAAGAGTTTCTTTTCTGCATTCAAAATCATATAATACAAACATGAAATTGCTCTTTTCCCATGACGGTTTGGATATGGCTTGCTTCATATAGCAGAAATGACCAAAAAGACTATATGTATAGCATATAAACAGTCTTGTAGTACCTGTGAGAATAATTTGATTTTTTCAAACTTAAAAATTGCCCACAAACCTCACAAACCTTTTTTGACTTCACATATCAACATGTGACCTCTGCAAAAACCGGGACCTTTATGTTTTTCAAAACATGACTGATTTGTGAGTCAACGCCCTCAGTCTTTACAGGTCACAGATTGACCTCCACTGCAAACCGCTTTAGCATAGCACTTTTTGCACGCGAACTCGCATTTGTGATTGTTTTTTGTATTGAACGGCACAAGGCACTTGCGGCAAAGGTACCCTTACTTAAATGCGGCTGTCAAGGATGTTATGACGTTAAACTTGTTTTGCATTTCATCGTGAAAATACAAATCAAGGTAGCCCTTAAAATAATGTTTGGGAGTAGGCCCCTCATATAGGACCTGCCTCCTCCGAAGTCTCTGAACACTATTATTTTGTATTCGGAGTGGAATGTATATCATTGTTTCAGTTCAGTGATTCACATGGGCATCATAGCATAAATATTCTGCTTTGTATTTTTTTAATATTGCGGTCTGCCTTTATGTTCTTATTGGTGTTCATGTCAATGCATTCTGGCTGGTTCTGTTTTAAAATTAACACAATCTTGGCGACAACTAATAAACGGGCAAGGCAAAGTGTTTAGATGCCATTTTGAATCGTAATGCTTCCTTGATTTATTTGACTGTATGTTGTAGTCGAGGAAAGTTTATCACAATAACGTGCTCTCCCGCAAGGCTCCTTAAAATGGCTGAGTGTAACATACAGTGATGCCTTCCTTAACAACAAACTATTACTCTGCAAAAAGCTTCTTGCGTTATCGATTACGGCTCGAACATCTAACTGATCTGACCATCTAAATTAAACGTATACAGGATTTAACGTCGAGTCTGTGCTATTCAAAAGTAAGCCGACATGTTCATCAGCGCTGACACCATGGTCTTGCATCAGATTAAGAAAAACAGTATTTTGAACTTCAAGCCAGCTTAATGCGTCACGATCGCTTGCTGGATCACCAAGATGTACGCTAACTTCTCTAACAGTATAAAAGAAACCCCTCAATTGTTTTATTATCTCCTCGACGATTCGAAGAAAAATACCATTTTACAATGCTACACAAACCTGATTTACTAGGCCACTAGTTCCAGTCTGTGGGGCTGATGACGGACCCACCCCCACCTTACTCACGCCTTGAAGGGGGCTGTGATTCCCAAATGCCTCGCCCCTACACCACCGGCTTGTGGGAGGGCACCTCCGCTACCTGGACGTGGCAAAACTCCTGCTGGTTGAATGGGGGCTGCGAATGTTGGGGCTAGGACATAGTCTTTTCCGTTACTTGGAAGCGGATGAGGGAGCGAACATCTTCAGCATCACTGGATTGTCAGATGATACCTCCACTTCCTGGAGGTTGCAAAGCTCCCACCGGCTGAATGGGTTCTGCGGGTTTTGGGGTCATCCCCAGGTTTTCCAGTGGCTTAGACCGGTATCTCCATTATTCCTTTGAACTAAAACCCATCAATTTGATTTCAAACACAAGTCAAACTAGCTACAACTTAGGGATTTGAAACTATATTCTTCCAACCAAATTAAATTATAAAAATTTATTCTTTGCACTTTTTAAATCAAACAAATTATCATATAAGTTAGCAAAATAACCCCTGAAAACATAATGACCATTCTATTTATAGTTTGTCATCGGAGTGGACCGTATGCATATCGGATATTAAACTGGACCTCTCAGTTGCTCTAACTACTCAATTTAAAAGCCACTTGTTTATTTCAGACAATATTTGGGATATTTCGCTTATTTTAAGGTTGGTTCTATTTTAAATGTGTTTTCACCTATTATTATTTTATTATAGAGACTTACTAAGCAATCTGCTCATTAAATGTTTTTTCAACTTATAATATTAATAATATATTATTCATAAATACTTTATTATTTTAACGTAAACTAATTTTCTCACCCATGGATGCATTAATCGCATCCATAGCCGAAAAATTGTCCTTTATAGGCTTGTGTGGCACTAGTGGTGGTAATGGTGGAGATGATACCACCACAGACACCTGATGATGAGGAGACAGCATATAATGGTCTCATGCATCTAAAACAAACATAATCTTGTGTTAGAACTTTGATCGTAAGTGATAGCCATGAATAATCATACAGAAACTACCTATTAATCGGTTTAGTCATTTTCACAATAATAGCTATCCTGCTGGGACTCAATCCCGGGACACCTATATCAAGAGGTAGTCATTCTACCACCTGAGCCAAGGTGTCATTCAATAATATTGCAACAAAGAAATAACCTTAAATCAATATGAAACTTATCTTTTAGCATTTATAGAAAAAACTGTTAATCCACAATGTATTCATAAAAAAAAACACCAATTTAGCACACTATTAATATTTCAAAACAATTTTTCATGGTGCTATTTTTTTTGTTAGGGTTATAAAAGTCAATTATTCTTTTTTACAAATCTGATCTTTCATTAGTCAGCAACTACTAGCCGTTTGCGGTCAATTCCTCCATGTAGACATCAAGGGCCATCAAATCCGCGGATGTATGAGGATCTCACCATAGCTCATTCATTAAAAATATAACGCAACAGCTTTAACTCCCCTCAAATAATTTTATAGTTTTTAATAAATGTATTCAATAAACTACTCTTAATTACAAAATACATTAGTTAATTTATTGTATCCACTCTTGTTTGTACGATTTTAAAATAATATTCAGCCATTAGTAAATTACCAACAAAATTAATTATCATTATCTACATCTATGATTCAAGTTTTTTCAATAAAATACCTTTGACTATAATAAACATTTGTTCAGGCATTACTTTATTCAAATGTCATCCAAAAGTGACTGTTTGGACCGCTTCAAATCATCTATAGTTTTAATTCTCATAAACCTATTATAAACTAAAAAACCTAGACAATTCTGCCATGGTTTATTGTAATTTTGAGATAAATTAAATGTATACACTTTTATTTAACAACAAATAAATAATGATTGTGCCTATTAGAAAAGTACATTTACTCTCCCAGATCCATTAGCGTAGCTTGCTTGCCTGCTTGTTTATCACTCGAAGACAAGTTATACAATGAAAGGATTTCATAACAGGTGCTGATATTTAGAGCTGTTACCATCTAAGGTAGCGACAGAGTGATGACTACACATGGGAAAACCCATTGCCACATAGAAGGGCAGGGCTGTGACATAATTCAAGGTCATGATCTATTCCTGTCTTTACTTCTCTTGTTGAGTCACCAAACTAGCGCCAGGCATGAGTCATCAGGGTTGCGACAGTGCGATGATGTCATCGGAAAAACCCATTGCTGGGTAGGTTTGTCAGGATAAATGACCTCACGTACTAGCTCAAGGTTTCAAGGTCACGATCTATTCCTGTCTCGACTCGTCTTGTCGAGCCGCAAAACTGGTACCAGTCATCAGGGAAAACTCATTGCCACATAGATGGGGAGGGTTGCGACATTATTCAAGGTCGTTAAATATCCCTGTCTTGTCGAGCCACCAAACTGGCGCCACGTATTTGGGAAAACCCATTGCCACATAGAAGACCAGAAATAAACGCTTTCGACATTGAAGGAGGTCAACAGGTCGTTAACACCATGTCGTCATGGAAATAACCAGAGGGGAAATTCAGGTCAGATGGAAATATACTGGCACCAGGTATAAGTCACCAGGCAAAACCCGGGGGTGTTGTGACATAACACGCAATGATTACGTCACATAAATCGGGGTCAAAGATCAAAGGTCAGATTGGGGCCATATGCCATACTAGCTACTCACATCTAATGATGTTTATAGATTTTAAACATCACTCCCACAAGGCAGTTTTGCGTGAATATAATATATCCTCTATGCCCGACTAGGGGAGATTGTAGTGGTCATTTTAAATAATTAACATCGTATCTCATTTTTAAACCCACACAAAGACCCTTCTTTCTCTCGACAAGTTCATTCAATTTGCTTCGCTATCTCGTTTGTCTATCGGCATTCGAATCCTAGCCGTACGTACTGAGGGTGTTTTTTCTTAAATGATTTCACTCTTCCTACACGTAAATGAAGGTGCATTTATTCTAAAATTCTCCTCCCTACACTTTTAAAGTGGGAAAAGGCAGGCCGGGTAATAAGGCGTGGTGCAAAAATAATATATATTTAAAATAATGTCGTGCTTTAAATCCTAATAACCATCCGAGATAGTCTCATATTTAGGCCTACACAAATGAGAAAGGAATGAGGAAAGTATAATATAGAGGAAGTGTAGCCACATGTGTGAATCTTCGGGTATTCCTCTTATCTGCTTTGATGTTCATATAATAATATAGTAAAAATAATAAGGCGAGGAAATTTAATTTAGTTGAAAATTAGTATATTTGTCTTTTACGCTGGCTTAGTGTATAAATGGGTCTGTTGTTCATTGGCTATCTCTATATTACGATGTATTTGTACTGTCTCGCAACATGGCTGGATTATCCACATTTAACTATATTAGTGGGATAGGAATGAGGGAGAGGTATTTAGAGGGGGGATATATATACATATATATAGATATATATATATATAGATATATATATACGGATTAGTGTAGAGGAAGAGTGGAACAGCATTTAATTAAAAACACTCAATACACACGACTGAGCTTCAAACCGCGGCCACCTGACACAGTTAAACGATAATAGACGAGATTGACGTTTAGCACAAGTGTCCAACTAACTTCTACTGTATTACATACATAATTGTTTTCAGTCGTTGTGTTATGAGTTTACTAATTTTTCAAATACAATTATTTTTACTAAGCTTAATCTGTAATTACTATTTAAGGGCCTGGCTATTATGTAATTTATACATGTTTTGAATGTTTTATTTTTAATAACAGTTATAAAACCCACATCGGTGTCAGGCGCTTTTTTTTTAAGGGTTTCCCATCTTGTCTCCCCGCAAACACGTGTAGGCCTACATTTCCTCTAAAACTCTACCTTCGTTACTTACATTTCATTAGCAAAATTAATGTGACCATCTAACCAAAATGGGTACTTTTCACTCGACTAATGTCTATATTTAATATATGTAAAGCAGAAAGTGTGTGGGTTCAGAAAAAGAAAGAAGAGTCAGAAAGTCAAAATTTTTATGAAAGACAGAGAGAGAGAGATTATACCACAAAACCAGAAAAATCTAAAAATTGGATATTTCAAAATGGGGTTTTAAGAAATTGGGGGGGGNAAAAAATTGGGGGGGGGGGGGAGGAGTATAATTATATAATAACTTTAAATATGAGGTATAAAAATAAAATTATGCAGATAATAAAGATATAACTTCAGATAGACAAATACATCTTCAAATATTTGGTTTCTATATTATAGTTATAATTATGAGTGTGGTGGTAAGAGTTTTAAGATTTCAAATCTAATAGAATAAATTACTTCCCAGTAAAACTAAAATTCGGAAGGAACGTAAAGGGGCCACTTAAAACCACCAGAATTTTCTCAAAATTTTAAATGATACCCCATGAAATAAGGAAAAAGGGGAGGGTGAAGGGTGTGTAAAACACTTTTAGGTGTGGTTGAAAATTTTAATTTGACACCTTTCCAAATGACTAAATAAAAATATTAGGAATTATATAAATGACTGAGAGGTGGGAGAGAAGGGGGAGGGGGGGTCAAAATTTACAAAACTAATACACAAACTACTTCTCTGTGTGGTAGCTTATTGAAATTTAGCAAGTGGGTTTAAGGACTATTCCAAATAAAATTATAGTTTTGAACATTAAAATTTCAAAATTGAAATATGTAGGAAGTAAAAAATACCCGTTAGAAAATATAGAAAATTCAATTTTACAAGAATATAGAAAGAACACTCTAAATAACAAGAATAGTAGTAAATACTTTATTGTTAAAAGTGGGGGCTGGTGAAATGAGGGGTTTAATAAATTTCAAAACTATAAGATTTAATTAACTACTTATTGGTGTGGTAAAAGATTGAAATTGGTCAAGCACGTATAAGGACCACCCCAATCCGAAATAAAGGTCTAAATATTCTTAAATGTAAAAACAAAAAACAAAAAAGGGGGCATGGACTCCCCTTGAAATTTTCAAAACTAAAAAAAAGCTTACTATCAATCACATTAACAATATAATTTCAACTAATCTTAATTATATATTACTTATATCGTATTAATTTCAATCAACTGTTCAGTTCGAATTCCGGCAGCATGCACTCGGGGTGGTCACTAGGGTATAATTATCTAGCTTTTCTTCAGGTAGGCCAAATGCTGGTGCATTCCCTCTTAATCTAACTAATAGTTCCTGTCACATTAGAGGCAATTGTTAATATTCTATACTATTAGTAAGCAACTTATATTATCTTTGAATAATATTACCACACAAATAAAGGTACCGTAGTCAAATATGATTGAAATATAGCCATGCATATAGTTTTGACCTATAGAACTAGCAATACTATCAATATTTTAAATCTGAAAACCACCAATCATAGTTCGCTCCCACCATAACCTTGTTTATAGAAAATGTAAAGTATATCTTAACGTAAACAAAATGTTAACCTGCAAACAAATTGTATTATTTCCAACAAACAGCTCTTTAAATTTTATTATTTTAAAAATAATCTTATTTTATGTACACCGTGTGTTACTTTCCATCCGGGCTGTCCGTATATTGACTCCAATATGCTAGCTATTAGGAAGGTATAATTTAAAAGAAATGTAGGCTTACCCAATTTTGCATTGAGATAAAGTAGAACAAAAAAAATTGTATGCCAGAATGAAGCTGAGTGCATCAGTAGTGTGAGCGAGGTCTTAGTGTCGCAATAGTATGATTGGATTAGAAGTTAGAACATGCTGTGAGTAGACCAGTAGTGCCGCAGTAGTGTGCTCGGGGCTGCACTTCTCCACCACTCACGTTATGACGTCACTTCTTGAACAAGAAATCATTATTCGCAACCAAATAAACGCCACCACCGTTCCACTCCTCAGCTCCAGTCTTGCATACCGGCCAAACACCTTCAGTTAGGATTATCAGATTCAAAAATGAAGAAGGACCCTCTATTCTGAAATTAATTGAGATGGAGAGAATTTTAAAATAAAACAAAATTTAAGATATACACTTATTTTAGGAAAGAAAACATTAACATCCACATTGAAATAGTCTTATATAGCCTAGTGTTGATACCACTTATATAGTCTATAGACATAGCTATCAATTAACAATTTTAAAATGATTAGACCATGCTACTGCAGGGTTTCAAGCCCTGACTTCTTCATCACTAACAATCCATTGCAAGTTTTAAATAACAACATCTGCAATGTGCACCGGCACTTTACTACATAGCAGTCATTAAATTAAATTATTATGTTGGCAAAATAAACGCCTTGAGTCGATTTAAAGGCGACAAACAAATATATATTTTAAACCTCATCTTACTACCCGTTTAGACTATCCACACTTATGTGCTAGGAATGAGAGAAAATGTATACAAATTTGCTAAGAAGGAGAGTGGGAAACCATTTAGTAAAATCACCCCCAGAATATCCTGCTGGGATTCGAGCTCAAACCTTCCTGTTATCATGAAACTGGACCACGTGAGCTTGACGTTTATTCCACTTTTTATCGAAATGAATAACAAGTATGCTATTCTACAGATAATTTTAATATTCAGCTTTCACTATTGTATGTTTGTATGCCAAAGATATTTGTAATAAATTAACTTTACAAATAAATTAACTTTACAAATAAATTAGTTGTTATATATTAATTTATAAATTCATTTGTTGGATAGAGAAAAATACTATAGCATAAACTATAGTATTAAACTTTATTTTAATATCTTTCAAAACAATAATTGAAAAAAACACGTAAAGAATCCCCAGCTGATATTTAAGCTCGTGCCTCCCAATCTGTTTAATTTCCATAAACACAACTTTTGGTTGGTCCAGAAAGTGAATGTTAACTGGGTTATCAGTATCCATACGATTCATTTCTCTCTCTTTCAGTCCGGCGTTTTCTGCCTCTCTCGGCTCACACAAGATAATGTTTTGCTTAGTAAGTGTATTAAAAGGACTTTAGTATATATTTATAATCGAGCGGCGGTTTTCGAGTAAACGAGTAACATAGTGCTTATCCCTGGAAATACCTACGTACTTGCAAGTGAGTTCTTGAGAGCCAAAGATGATATATTTCAGGTCTTAAGACGAGAAGGGTTTCATGGAAGAGGTAATTTTATCATACTCATTTGGGACTCAATTTTGCCCATGAACAATTTATAACGCGCACGATTCCTCTTAACTAACATCCACTGAGCATAATATCCAATGTGTTGGGGAACTGAAAGGAAAACTGTTTAAGAATATGATGTAGGCGTGCTTGTTATTTACACATATTTTCATGTGTTTACGAATATGACCACCCATAGATGAACATTTTCTTTTTTTGGAGGCTGTTCCCAGAGTTAGGCCCATTTTCCACAAAGAAGTAATAATTGTGCTCGATGCAACCAGTTATTCTCTTGGCAGCTCTGAGTTGGCTTGTGGGAGCGGTACATGTTGACGCGCGGATAATGAATGCGATAAGAACTGACAGACTATATAAAGCTGAAATTTGCATATCCACCTAATATTAATAATGTTATATACTCTATTATTAATATTATATTGTTTAC
Organism: Timema californicum; assembly: GCA_902141385.1. Classification (NCBI taxonomy): domain Eukaryota; kingdom Metazoa; phylum Arthropoda; class Insecta; order Phasmatodea; family Timematidae; genus Timema; species Timema californicum. Next base: position 77,007 of record CABFOW010001704.1, read on the forward strand.
ACCTCATATGAATGTATTTATACTAGTTTTCAACCCCACACGTTAATTACTCAACCCTATCAATCACTGCTATGTAAAAATCATAAAACATCAAGTGTGACCCCTTATCACTTGTAAACTGTAATGAACCGAAATAATTGAATCACTATTTATCGCGTGTTAAAATTGAGCAACCCTGTTAACATATCTAATGAACTTAATGGGTGCGTTTCCCTTCAAACACAAACGTGGTATTAGCGCATATATTAAACAAAAGTTGTATATTATATACTTTACAAACACACCGATAATACTAGCATATGACTTACAAACTAACTATATCCTATATTACACACCCAACATTAGCGCCTGGATATTTATTAATTAGATGTCGATACTTTTATTTTTGTAACAACTATGTCTTCACATCTATTACAGTTATTCCATGTGTATTGTATCCAATTACATTTTTCCTCAATCTTGTGAACATGAGGATAAGACCTCAGTCTCGTCTAGTCTGGTATCGTGACTATGGGGAGGTCGGCTTTTCGAATCCAAGCCTGTGTATTGATGGTGATTTTTCTGAATCATGTCACATCTCCTTATACGTAATTGCGTGTAAACTTAATTTAAATGTTACTTTCCTTATCCCTAATCAATAAAAGTAAATGTGTGGATATCCTGGAAGGTTTGTAGACAGTGGAGAAGAGGGAGGGGGTATATTTACTGGATATAGCTTGTGTGGATTTTATTTTCAAATTTATTGTTTTTCCCATTCACCCTCAATACTAGTATTAGTGCATTTCGTTTTAATTCACCCTCATCACACTGTATTCATATCAACCAGGAGCTGCATAGGTGGTTGCATGCTCTATCGCGTCACTCTTGAGTTAGGTTCAACTATTGGAGACGGGGAAGGATGGGGGCTCGAATCTCAGTCTCTTATACTGAAGGAGTTTTGTTTCAAGATCATTTTCCACTCTCCCTACACTCAAACGTGGATACATTTCATTTAAGCCTATGCTTTTCTCATCCTTATTTATTCAACATATATATGTATATATCGCCGCATCTTATTTTTGTTCGGGTTGTACGCTTATGTACCAATTACGCTAATGGGTTTAGAGATGAGGAAGGTTATATTTAGAGGAAGAGTACCCTTAATTGCACGGAGAGAGAGTGGAAAACCATTTTGGAAAGACCACCTTCAGTACATCCAACCAAGACTCAAAGCTCAACATGTTGACCGAGTTGGGAGGTTATGCGCATGCGCTATCTAGTCGAGTCCGTCTCTAGCCTTAGCGACATACGTGTTTTGTTTTTAGATTAGTTTAACTTTTAACATCGGGGTTTGTATAATTTTGTGATCATGGAATGTAACAAGGCTAATACAGTTAAACTAATTAATTTATATCAAAAGTATTCTGTTCTTTGGAACGTTACCTCGGCTGAAGACAAGGTTATAATAATCGAGGCGATGCACTTGCTGCAATAGCCAAGGTTTTTGATATTGATGTGTCGGTATTAGAAATGGCAATCTGCACATTCCAGTCCACAATAATGCTATTCGTACTCCAATCCATCTACACCTGAAATCCAAACTCATCAATTGCACTCATTTAGTTCCCCCGAAGATTGTAAACTTGCACAAAGTCAGGTCCCAATAAACTACCCAGGATCTTATTTTCTTCAGTCCCCCCCACACCTCTTTATACTCCATTCTGCATCAACAATCACCACCATTGTACTCAAAGAACAATAATACCTCAACCGTCAAAACTTCGAGAGGCAAACAGGATTAACATTCCTTGCTACCAGGTTCATATACAAGAATCTTATGACTGATTTATTTAACTCAAAATAGTTAAGAATATAAAAGTTTCTGTACTGTTCGTTGATATTAATACATATATTAATGATGATATTAATTATTATTTTTGGAACTCAAACAATTTTGGGTAAAAAAGATCTTTGTGATACATATAAAATATTTTTTTGTATTATTTTTTGCACTTATTTTACAACAACCCTTTATTGCCCCATCGAATAAGAGTAATTAAAACAATTAACAATAATACTCAGTAATAATACAAGATATCTACATTCATGGTAGCCACTGTTTGGCGTATAAAAGAAGAAAGTTAAGATGAATAAAATGTATATTATTGTGCTATTTATAATAACAATAAAAGTAAAAAAAAAAAATATTATTTAAAAATAAAATAATAAATAAACATAATTAATCATTTGTATTGTTATTAATATTATTATGTATTAATGCTAGTTATTGCTAGTGTTTTTTTCTGGTTTAACTTAGTGTGAAATACCGGTAACGTTTTGTTTACATAACTTTTATCTCATTGCGTAGAACTTCAACAATCTTCTTACAAACTTCAGGAATTAATTTTGAAATTAATAATTTGGAAACCCTGTGGCTATACATAATACACCCATTATCGTTTCAAGTTGCTAAAAAGCGCAGTGTTGTAGCAAGTTTCTACCCCGGTGTCACAATATTTTCCCTTTCCTCTTTACTACTTAAATGAAAACATAGAAGTGTTAGTAAGTAGTCAAAGTCGACATATGACATGCGTACAAAATTATCACATCCACTTTACAAATGTAGGTCATTCATTATTCCCGTGTACTCATCTTCAATTCGACGTTTAGCAAAAAAACTTCAAACTCCCCACAGTTTTTTACATTTGGTTTTTTTCTGCAAGAGTACACTTCCTGTCAAGACAACATATGAAGAAACGGCAAGTAATACGTCGTTATCCATGGCTAGAAATGTGTAAACTGATTAAAAACTAGCGGAGGACCCAAGATGTTGGTCCAACAAGTTGGCGACAATAAACGTAGCTTACTTTTCTATATGTGTTGTCTCCCAACATGTTGGGTCAAATGTGTTACATAATAAACGAGGCTTAAGCGTAGTCTGTGGACCGTGCCTCGTGTCCGAACCCGGACAAAAGAGGACGTTGCAGTTGTATACTCGGTGAGGCTCGCTCTCAAGGGGTCTTAATTGTTGCGGTAACGATATGATCTGAGTCAGGAGCAGGCGAGGTAAGGGGCGGCGGAGGTAGGGCCGATATTGTCAGGGGGGTGGGGAGAGGGGAGTCACGATCAACGCATTAGGGGGGGTTAGTCGGCTCTCATGACAACTGGGACCCGTGGGACGTCAACATACACGCTTTGAGCTTAATAACTCATTAACCTAATATTTTGATTTTATTTAAACCAATGAAACACAAGGGAAGGGGACATTGTCTCTTTGTACAGTCGGCCGGGGATTCCCGGAGTTAGTCCAGTGCTGTAGTCAATACCTGGGTATGAGAAGAGAGCTGGAATCACTTTTATTGCTTTGTTGGAACTCGTTTGATAAAAGAGGCTGACCGGGAAATAAAACTGAAGTGAAAACTTTAAAACTTGGGATGTTTAGAGTGCATTCATTACAATTAAATAGCTAGAGAGAACTTTTCGGGAAAACATAAAGCGGATATTTCCTAGATAAAAAGATTTGTTTTGACATAAAGTCAAATGTCAGGAACGTGAAGCTTCAATTTGGTGGAATACCTAAAACAAATATGGTCTTGTATGTGTTTTACTGCCCTTCTGAGCTATACATATTTAATTACGCTAATGGGGTAGGGAATAAGGTAGGAGTTGTAGGACATGTGCCCATATTTTCGTGAAGGAGTAGGAAACAATTTATTTTTTAAATCTGTACTCTCAGTAGCGTCAGCAGAGATTCACACCTCCATTTAATCGTCTCCAGAAATCCAAACAAGATGAGTCACACTTAGTCAATCTCACAACTAATTCGATTATTGATTATTTTTTTAGCACCGTGTCTTACTACTCGTTCGGCTTATTCACCTACTACTTACACTAATGTGTTAGAGAGGTTTAATTTAGAGAAAACGCACCCGCATTTGCGTGGAAGGAGAGTGGAAAACAATTAATAAAAAATCACTCTCAGTGAACCCGACCAGGATCGAACTCTGATCTCCCCGTTTTCAATATTCTAGATTATTGATGTTAAATTTACATTAAAACAAAAGTATAAAAGTATGTCTTAGGGCCCTTTATATATGCGATTCATGTCGTCTGACAACCGACGGCCAAAACTCGTCAATTTTATAAATCACTGGAAACAAATGGATGCATACTTTGTCCTCTAAGTTAGTTGTGGTTGCGATTTCAAGAACGTGCCATGTCCTAGGAATGGCATGCGGCAGAACTCTTCTTGTTTCTCTATATTCATGGCGTTTACTGGTTCCCTTTATGAAAACGTTTGAGCTGCGTGTCGTCCGTTCTCTAGAAATCAGTGGAGACAACTTCTTATCTCATTGGTCAGTTGTTTGAAGGGTTTCGGCAAGTGGCGTCGTATAGTTGTGTTGAAGTCGCACTAAATGTGTCCTATTTAGAATGGTTCCTTGGAATGTTACCACTAACTCATCAAACGATGTAATATATATACTATAATAATTGAAAATCATGTTATTTCTATTAATTTTCCATGCAGATTACAACATCACTATCTATCTTGTTAATGGGATGGACAATGCACATCCCATCTTCTTTTTCGTCTTTTTCCTAAGGTCAACCGATAAGAAGTATACAACACGCACTGATCCATTTTCTACAGCAAGACAATGGCAACACTGATACAATGTTTCAACCTCCCACCCCCCTACCCACGCCCCCTAGTTTGTTCAATGGATGATTAAATGTCGCATGCATACAAAAACCTTACAAACCTGACGAGTTTTTGCCGCCTGTTTGTTCGTTTTTCTGTTGTTGGATGACACGAACTGTATGCATAAAAGGGCCCTTACATAGGCTAGAAAAAATAGTACAATAACACATTAGGTTTATTTATGATTACAGCAGGTATAAATTATTACCGGTATAAATTAAACCTTATGAACAATTTAAAATTGTTGGTCCAATAAAATTACTTTTGAGATTACTACCCGAGTGAAAGCATTCCAATATGTCTGGGGAAATCAATTATAATGGACAAGAAACAGTTTATATAACTGTTGTGAAAAGACTCAAATGTGTTTGCGTGCTCAGTTTTCTGTGATCCTGCGACTATGCCTGTTAACCGCTCACATATCAAACCCCAACCTTCCTAAACACGAACACAAATTGAGCGCGGGCGAGCGAACCGCGATAAAGTAAGGATGGGAAAGAGGGGAAATAGGGGAGGGAGTGGGTCGGGGAGTGTTCAATCTGGACAGCCTGCTGCCTCGCTTCTGGCCGCAGGATCTAGGAACTCCCAAAACTGCTCCATAAAGCTATCTTCTCATTTCTCATTTTATAATGCTCACACAAAATATAATAGAGACTAAATTATTAATAAATGTTTTTATAGCTAAGATGTTTTTCCTGTCTAGTTTAATTTATCAGCTCGCGATGAAAGAGTAAGACATATTTTGTTATTGCCATACTCTTCCAAAGACATAGCCAATAGTACTGCATACAACAACAAAAGGTACAACCTGTGTGGATTTGAATCCCAGCCTCTCCATCTCCGTCAAATCAAACCAGACGAGACTCACGCCTCTTTCCACGTGCCTGCTTTTAAGTAGAATTGTTTAGTAATTTGAAGCTATGTACGAAATGTAATTAATCCTGCTGTGAAAAAGTCACACTTGTTTTTAAAGTTGATACTCTTGATGTGAATGTTTCGTCTTGATACTGGAACAGTTATCATTAAATTTCGGTCTTAAAGTCCTTATCATTTCTTAGAAAACCTTCAATCCTAAAAACTGCGCAGTTCTTGGGTATCAGATTAATTTGCTGAAACATTATTTGTTGTATTGAGTGACAGAGATTGGGTGACTTGGCGGTCTAGGGGTAAGGAATCAGACTTCTATGCTGGCGGCCGGGGTTCAATCCTCGGTTCCGGCATAGATTTATCTGATTACCAAACCCTTCCTTCACCTATGACAAGACATCTTGTGAATGTGAGTAATGCCAGGCCTCCACCGTGGTTCGGATTCCACGTTAAACTGTAGGTCCTCCATTTCATCTCACAATCACCCTACCATTACACATTAGCGTAAGTGCGTATAGCCCGAACGGGTAGTAAGATGCGATGCTAATAATAATAATAATAATAATAATAATAATAATAGTTAGAGATTGGTTGTGCTTTGATAGTTTGATTATTGTAACCACGTCTTACTACCCTTTCGGACTAAACGCATATTTACTAAATATACTAAGATATTAGGGAAGGCGATGGTTGATTATAAGGAAGTTTAATCAGATGTTTGTGGAAAAAAAACCTCATTACACTTGATTGCGATTTGAACCCTTATATCTCAATTATCGGTAGTCCAGTCTATTGCATAAGGGGTCCCACTTTTTATGATAGAGGATATATATATATATTAGAAAATTTGACTTGATGTAACTGAGTGGTAGATTGAACCAGCAATGAAAATGGTGTTTTAGTAAATAGTTTGAAGTTTAAATTATTTTTTCCCTATCTCACTCCATTCTTTGTTCCTTAGCCACTCCATTTCTCTCTTATTTTAACATATATATGGTGTGACCAATTTTTTTTTTTGTATTGCTATATACAGTGGGACTTCTATATATCGAGCTTCTGGTAATATACATTCTCTACGTATCGAGGTTTTGGTGAAGCCCGTGACATTACATAGAAAAACTGTTTCTATATATCGAATTTTTTTCAAGACGAATCGGGACTTTCCCCCCGCAATGACGATAGTATTTGGAAAAACAAGTGAGAAAAAATAGGATGTAGATGTTGCAGGAGGAAGAAGGAAATATTTGGCAAGGTCATTGCGATGCAGATGGGTGGCCTCATGGGGTGGTATTGTCATCACACCCCTCTCACGCCTTTCCAGAAGTAGCCTTCACCCGCTATAAATCAGGTTCAATTGGTTTCTGTATCTCTTACTGATAGTGCGTGTTCGCGATGTCTTATACATTTTGTGATTCATATTCACTTATAATTAGTGCATACAATAGACTACACCACATCATTAATTAAAAGGAAGTTTCTATAAATCAATTTTTTTATGGAACCATTGACTTAAAATCTATGGAGGGCTGACTGTATATATATATATATAAGTTGGTGTTTATATGTTCCTTTTTAATTCAAAAGTCATTGTACCGATAGCGCCGAGATCTTGCATGGAATTAGATTGGACATCCGGTGTACACATAGGCTATATAGTTTTATTTAAAATTCATTAAAATCAATGGTTTTATCCAATATTAGGACTTTAATCCTTTGAATCAATGATGTATTCTCCTATTGAATGTATAAATAGTTTTTTTATCTCTTATTTGATCACCTAATCAACTGTAATCCAAAAAGTAATTACATAATACACTTTTCAATATAAAATCAAAAGAGAAACTAACTTATATGTTGGTTATTGTGTATTCATATTTGAAGCCAAATTGTGTTTATTCATAACTAGCTGGTGTACCCGTTCTTCGAATGGGGGATCTGTAAAGTAGCTTTGTTATTTTAGCATATAAAATAAACCACAGGGAATTCTAACTGAATCTTAAATTAGGTTGACACTTTAATCCTTTATTTGTTTGGATTGTGATACAAAACGCGAGAGTAGGCTAACTAATACACAATGTCAAAATATATATATATATATATAACAGGACCGTGTTTTAAAAGCTGATATTTCTTTTGAAAATTTGTTATAAATTCTTTATACATACAACTTTTAACTCTCGCTATTAAAAAAGAAAGAAGATTGTCACAGCATAGATATTTAGTTGTTAAAGAGTTGTTATTAAATCCAATCAAATATTGTTTAGCAATTTTTTAACCGTATTTACTCCGGCTAGCTAGTTTAGCCCGTTTAACCCTTAACTAATTTTACTCTTTTTGCACTTTTTACACCACTTTAACCATTTTACAACTATAACCCTAAGGTATTACCTCTTTTAACCTTTTTTCCATTATTGCCTTATCCTACCTTTTCCATCCTGCTTATGATTGTTACCCCGTTTACCTGTTTACCCTTTTTACACTCCTTTTTGCCCTTTTCGGCCTTTTAAGCTTTTTAAATTTGTATTTATTCTACCTCTCTTAACCTTTTATACACTGTATATATATATATATATATTTGCCTTCTTTACAATTGATACGCTTTTTGCCCCTTTTTACCCCTTGTTACATTAATAATCCGACTTAGCCCATAGAGATATTTTAAAGTAAAAAAGGTAAGAAATTAAAAAGGTGTAAAAAGAGAAAAAATGGTTTACAGGTATAAAACGTATTAATACATAAAATCTATTTGTTAGAAATAAATCACAACACTAAATAATTAATATATCATGGTGACATAAGAGGAAGGTTTAGTTATGGATACCAAACATTTGTTATTACTCTTCATGGTAACCAAACTACTATAACCACAAAACTACTATGGCAACCAAACTATCATAGCCACCAAACTACCATTAACACCATATTAACCATGACCACCAAACTACCATGGCCACCAAATTACCATGCCACCAAACTATCATTGCCACAAAATTACCATGACCACCAAACTACTATGGCCAACAAACTACCATGGCCATCAAACAACCATGACCACCATATTAACCATGACCACCAAACTACCATGGCCACAAAATTACCATGACCACCAAACTACTATGGCCAACAGACTACCATGGCCATCAAACAACCATGACCACCAAACTACCATAGCCACCAAACTACCATGGCAATAAAACTACCATGACCACTAAACTACCTTGGCAACCAAACTACAATTACCACTAAACTTCCAAGGCCACCGAACTACCACGATCACCAAACTACAATGACCACCATATTAACCATGACCACCAAACTTCTATGGCCACCTAACTACAATGGCTACCAAACTACCATGACCATCAAACTACCATTACTACCAAACTTCCATAGCCACCAAACTACCATGACCACCATATTAACCATGATGACCAAACTTCCATGACCACCTAACTTCCATGACCACCTAACTACCATGGCCACCAAATTACCATGGCCACCAAACTACAATGACCAACCAAACTACCATGGCCACCAAACTACCATGGCTACCAAACTTCCATGACCACCAAACTACCATGGCCACCAAACTACCATGGCCACCAAACTTCCATGACCACCAAACTACCATGGCCACCAAACTACCATGGCCACCAAACTACAATGACCACCAAACTACCATGGCCACCAAACTACCATGGCCACCTAACTACAATGACCACCAAACTACCATGGCCACCAAACTACCATGACCACCATATTAACCATGATGACCAAACTTCCATGACCACCTAACTTCCATGACCACCTAACTTCCATGACCACCTAACTACCATGGCCACCAAATTACCATGGCCACCAAACTACAATGACCACCAAACTACCATGGCCACCAAACTACCATGGCCACCAAACTTCCATGACCACCAAACTTCCATGGCCACCAAACTACCATGGCCACCAAACTACAATGACCACCAAACTACCATGGCCACCAAACTTCCATGACCACCAAACTACCATGGCAACCAAACTTCCATGGCCACCAATCTACATTACAAATTGTATGAAATGTATTAGTAAAGCTTTCTTTCAACGTTAATATTTCTTCATTATTTCGTTTTTCAATTAATTGAAACAATTATAATCAAAATCTAAAAATTTCTGCTTCGAGATAAACATGTTCTTGAATTCTCTCAATAAAAGGCAACTTTAGCTCCGGAGAAGATATTGAAATAATCTAATAATCTTAAGTACATTTGTGTGATAATAAAACCAGACCAGACCAGACCAGACCGAGAAACTTTGCAAAGGAACTTAGGTATGCCTGAAGATGTGCAAATTAGGAGTATTTGTTTTCAATCTACATATATTGAGACCTTAACACCTAACACCTTGGGCTGCTTATCAGCTGGTGTGGGCTATATCTAAATCCAGAAATATAATTCTTTTGATTCTCATCAAACAAAAACCAATAGTGCGAAATTTATTGTTTATTTATAATATATTCTTTTGTGACACCTTTACGGCTTGACCACTACTTAAGCTTGTACTAAAATCAAGAAAAAATACTATTATTAATTAGCATAGCAGTACGTAAGGGAAGAAATATTGTGATGTGCATCTCGGATTTATTATATTTGCCCTTACATTATATTTTTAGTTAGAAGCCTAGGGTGGAAGGAGATGCTAGAGTTTTTGCAGTCTATTAGATCAAAACCTGTTTCCGTAAAATATATCAAATATTTCTCCAGTAAAAACAAAGCCCAATTTTGTTCACAAGGTGAATTCAACAGTTCTTGAATATTTGTCAAGGTGTACTGAAATTGAATGGCAACTATTTCTTTTCATTTAAAAACTCTTTCATCGACCGCCAAGGTATTCATGACAGATGTTCAAGAAATGATGATATCCCAATATGTATAAAATTAAACTCTAGGCTACTACTGGAGCAACATTTTATTTGTTTAGACATAACAGCATATTCTTCTATAAAAACTACAAATCAATGGGCTTTTATCACATCCCTTCCACCCCATTTTAAATCAAATGAAATAAGCACTTTGTAAACTTTTATATTGTATTTCTAGCGTTACTCCTGAGACTGCGAGACTAATGCCACGGGTATTTCCTAAATCGGTAAAAATAGCAACTTGAAGCTTGGAATAGTTCTGAGTAATAAAAGAAACCTTAAGGTATGTATACCTTGTTTGTTACTTTTTTCACTATCATATACATGACTCAACTCTACATCTAGTGGACTCGGTTGTAGTGAACATCCGGCTACAATTACCTTAGATAATTGTTTATAATTTATTTAAATTTCAATAGGTCCTATATGTTAAAAATCTCGATTATTATGGACCATCAACTTCGGATTTAGTGAACCTGAAAACTATAATGTCCAAGGGAAAATTTCCACCTAACATTGTAACATTTGAAAAACCACCTATATTGGTGTTTGAACTTAGGACTTGAAAAACTGTTTCTATACCAGAGTTATTATTTTGGTACACTGAGCAATTTAAATTATGGACTGGGAAGGGGATGAAAGACTGAGTGCAGAAAGCCAATGTACCCCACCTTACGGTCTTAAGATTCATTCTGCGGGTGCAGCAAGCAAAGACATACAGGTTACTCCGCTTTATGCTTTACCTTTTGCCGACAACGCTAGGAGGAGTGTGATAATGTTCAGTATTCAATACTGCTTCAGGTACGCTGGCTTAGCTACCGGGTGTGTGACTTTAGATGCAGATGATGAAATGTCACTCAAGTAACTGCTACAGTTAATCAATGCCCAATGTCCATTATTTGGAAATTAAAGAGCTTATTGAAATGGATTATGAAATTTTTTGCTTGATTTTAGCACCGTGGCCTATTACCCATTCAGGTTATACAATTAAATAATTATTCTAATGTGTTAATGATGAGGAAAACTAGACTATAGATGAAGTGTGCCCTTATTTTCATGGAGGAATGTTGGAAAAACATTAAAGGAATAAAATGCTAGGACAAACGACCAAATTAAACCCTTATCTCCCCATCATCAGCAGTAAAAAATTCCTAAACTAATAGAATAAAACTCTTCCAAAATGGTAGAAATTGGAATATTTACATACATGTAAATGGACAACTTCAAAGAAGAGTATGAACATTTACTATTAAAAAACAAGGATCGGTGAAATGGGGTTAGGGGGGCGTGTAAATTTAAAAAACTTTAGAAAATAAAAAAATATTGCGATAAAAAATTGAAATTTGACCCGAAGGGGAGCTTTCTCGGATAACTAGAAAAGAATAAAAGTTTTTTTTAGATTTAATAGTCAGTATTGGTAAAATAGGAGGGAAGAATGGCTAAGATCTCAAATTCTAAGAAAAAAAAAATCAAGGAGCAGTACAAAATTGGAATATTTTAATTATGTGTGTAGTATAGGGACCACAATTTTTTTTTTAAATTCCTACAATTGACATCCAAGAAAAAGGAGGTTAAAACTTTACAAGCGATTAGATTGCTTTTTGTAGTAAAAATTTAAAATGTTTCTGGTGATTTCAGGGGGAAATTTCTCTTGTTAAGAGCCTATTATTGTATTTATGCTCTTTGTAAAATTGTGATGTTTTTTTTCCGATATGATTTGTAAATTTGTATATAATTTATTTTCTCATTCTTATGACCACTTTTAGGCAAATATTGTGCTTTCTATGGATTGTGTTCGTTTGTGCACTCAGTTTATGGGCTAATTGATGTTTAGTTTCAAAGATAACTTTTAGCAATTTATTGGTATATATATTTCATTTAGGATTGTCATGGTTATCTTGATATCTAAAAAAATTCACTATATGAAGAGTGTAGTTGGAGGTCGAACATCCTAATTTGATATAGTTTTGATATTTGTCTGTCCGCGTGAGTTATTCTAAAACTGAAATTCAGAATTCAAATAGGTATTATGATAATGTTCTCTAGAAACGTCCAAAAAACTAAAATTTCACTTTGCGGATTAAAAATAGGAGATCGGATTAGGACATAAAGTGTAAACCTCTATTATGTGACTTTAATTTGTTTTAAATCTTTAACAACAGTTTATCTTAATTTTTATTATTAGCAACAGGAAATAACTAAAAAGTATTGTGTGTGTAAGGTAGCTATAGTTTATTATTCAAAAGAAATATCGACTTGTAAAACACGTTCAGATTATATATCTATTTCGACTACTTTCACATTTTGTAACTCTATTTAAGGTGATTGGCTTTTTTCATTTGGTGTAGAAACGCAGAGCCATGGGAACAAACGGCTATCTTCATGAATTTGTATTGTTTTGCAATTTTCTTTTCGGAAATGGTTTGTTCTAGAATATAAGCATGTTGATTAGGCTATAACTTTTCTATACACACCTTCTTTATAATTATAACAGTGATCAAATATCGATGAAATTGAAAATTTTCAATAAAAAATACTGCTTGCTTCATAACAAAAAATAAGAAAATGTAACAATTAATAAACATCGATACATTATCTAAGATACGTTTGTAGCAAAACAACTCTAGGAACAAGTAAGAGGCAGTATCAAGAAACATATCTGAGACACGTATGTAACAAAACAACTCTAGGAACAAGTAATAGGTAATATCAAGAAACCTCTCTAAGATACGTCTGTAGCCAAAAAGTATATAGAAGGTTGGTAAAAAGTCCGTTTTTAGGGGTCTTTTTCCCTACCAAGATACTGATTTAGCTAGTTTAGTTTGTAAATACAGTTACTCAATTAAATATAACTCAAGGATCAAACTTATTTAGCTATTACTGTTAAATTCGAAATATTATTTTTCAAATTACAAACAGAAGTACTTTTGGAAGCACTTATTTAAAAACACCTTAATTGTGCTAAGTGCATGGTGAGAGGAATTATGGAGAATGTGGCTAAAAAAAACACTCCGATATGGAAAGTGTTCATATTATAGCAACCTCACCTCACCCCCAACGAAGACATCAGTTTTGTTGGTATAAAACAGTAATCTCTCACTTACCATGTTGTATTCTATTGTATCAATTCAACGTAGGAACAACTTGAACGTAAAACTACATTGGCAGACAGAGCAACTGGTGATTACGATGTGTGGGGCGTTGGTCTCTTCACCTCGCCGCTGATGAAGCCTCGTCTGAGACTATGAGTATCAAAATGTTAGAATCTGCGTTATAGTCTTAGTACTCTTTTTTAAATAAGTCCATAATACTTTTTTTTGTGTAAGAGTTTCTGACTTGTTTTCTATGCCAATAAGGCATAGTTTTGATTGTTAAAGTATTTTCTCTTTTTCTATGTCCAATTGACCTATTACTTACTGTTTGCAAGAGCTTATGACTTTTTTCCATGCCAATAAGGCATGGTTTTGATTGTTAGAGTTATTACTCTTTTTTATGTCTGTTTATCTAGGCTCATATGACGTAGTTTTGAATTATGGGCTTTATGTTCTATTTATTTATTGTCTCATAATTTTAAATTAATATTTGCTTCCTATTTATATTATCGCTGTGTTGAGGCAGACGCTCCTTCGTAACAGAATATGCGTTAGTCCTAATTAGAAGATTCACTAGACCCAACAATAGACTCAACCTTACTTCTGTCCATTCTTAGTTACCAAAGTGTTTACTGCAATTCTTCCCTATTGGGATGTTTACGTCTATGGTAACTGATTTAACTTTTCTTAATTAACAAAGGACTGGTTAATCTAAGATATATTTAAACCTTATGTAATACTATTGACTTGTTTAAATTTAAATAAACCTATGTGTTAAATTTGTATATTGCTCTTTAGACCATGCGGTCACCGAAGCGGGTGATCAAGATTTAAGTTTATAATAATTTTAATATTAATAGTATAACTAATTTGTATAATGAATTTTAATTAATAATAATTTTCATAATAAAAATAAGACTTTTAAGGAAAAAAAATTTTTGACTGTAAATTTATAATTTTAATCCAAAAAATAAAAAGGCATCGTTACAATAAAAGTACCCAATTAATATGTACATTACTTAAGCCTAAAGTGTTTTAGTTTTAATAGAAAAAATGTTTTTTTTAATACAAGTAATTGGTTATCATACTATACTTATGAATCTATTTACTGGGGAGTTTTAGTTTTAATTTGGTTATTTTTTCTTCTACACATTAGAGCTTGTTGAATGGAAAGAGATATTAATTAGGTCATGTAGGAGATAGGGCGGGGGAGATTTTGGAGTCAGTAATTCTCTACAATATTAAGGTAATGGTTTCAATATTTTTGTTTATTTTCAATACAGCTGGGATCCCCCATATCCTCCTCCTCTGATCCACCACTGTCAATAAGATGAGACCTCATTTGCTCAGATATTCTACTTAGCTTATGAGGAATCCGATATGAAATATTCAATGAGATATGTGAAAGTCACGAAAATATATGTTATTATTTGGTTAAAAAAAATCAAACTAACTTAAAAATATTAAGTCAAAGAAATGATTTTTAAATTTATGCACCATTAAAGTTGCCTTTAAGTTGACACTAACATTATTTTTGTTGTTGACTATTTTAGGCGTTTTCACAGTCAGATGTCGACAAGAGTATCAACCGAAAGGAAAGTAGAACGTGGTGCTAAAAAGAATAAAAAAGAAATCGATAAACGTGCAATATCGGTTGGCCACTCGTTCTGTCATTGATAGATGCAATGCAATAACTCCGAGCTGGAGGCCATCATTTTGAACAAAAGAAACATTGTAATAAATTAAATGCTTTGGTTTGTAGTTATATTTTTATTTTGTTTGCGCAAAAATAAAGCGAAAACAAACTAATCTCCTAAATACATTTTGAGTTAGTTTTTCGATTTCATATCATTTACCAAAGTTAGTCTGTTCAATTCTGGAGAATAATTTATATTTTTTAGTCTTCTTTTGTAAAGTGATTGTTTTGTATAGTCGTATTCATTCAATAAGAGTTCTTTATCATATTTTTGGGACAATTTTTTGTAAGTTTGAAGGTAATTATTTATAATTCTATGGTACATTTATTGACAATCTTTTCGGCAATTTTTAGGCCAACAAATTCCGAGCCATGTTCAATCCTAATAAACCACCATTCCAGAAAATCTTGGATAAAAAACTATTTCCGGTTATAGTTAAGACTGAAAGCTTCAACTTCTGACAGATCCATTATTCAATCCAGCGCGACACCGACAGTGAAAAACACAATCTGACTTTGTTTTCGATGTTGATAATGTTACCAAGCGACTAATAACATCAGCTAATCCTGGCAAATGATCCTGCATCGTGTGTCAACATCCTCTCTTTCTCTTTCACGTGTGTCAACAGCCTCTCTCTCCCTCTATCTGGATGTCTACCTGGACGTGAAGTGCACTGCAGGTGTTCGCTGGGTGATTAATTACGTCGTGAATTAAATTAATTGGAAGACATTGACGTAGCGCCTGCTTTAGTAAGCAGGCAGGCAGGCAGGCAGTTCCAGTAAAGAGGAATTTCGAGCCGAGGTTAATCTCAGTCTGGGGTGAGAAGGAGGAGGGGCGGTGAGGAAAGGGAGGGGTAACACAGAGAGATAGAGGCACATGAGAGTAATTACTGTAACAAGACTGTTGACTTGATAAGGAGTAAGAGCGGTCTATATCACGGTACAGTCATAATAATAGTAGCTTTAGTCCAGTATGCAGGATTGCAGGTACAGAACTGAGAGTGGCAGAAGTGCGAGTGGAGTCTTAGGGTGGTATGCAAGCATGTGAATGGTGTGCCAGTAGTGTGAGTGGAGTATTAGGGTGGTATGCAAGTATGTGGCTGAGTGTGGCAGAAGTGTGAGTGGAGACATAGGGTGGTATGCAAGTATGTGGCTGAGTGTGGCAGAAGTGTGAGGGGAGTCTTAGAGGGGTATGCAAGTATGTGACTGAGTGTGCCAGTAATGTGAGTGGAGTCTTAGAGTGGTATACAAGTATGTGACTGAGTGTGCCAGTAGTGTGAGTGGAGTCATAGGGTGATATGCAAGTATGTGGTTGAGTGTGGCAGAAGTGTGAGTGGAGTCTTAGAGTGGTATGCGGGCATGTGACTGAGTATGCCACTAGTGTGAGTGGAGCCTTAGAGTGGTATGCAAGTATGTGACTGAGTGTGCCAGTAGTGTGAGTGGAGTCTTAGAGTAGTATGCAAGTATGTGACTGAGTGTGCCAGTAGTGTGAGTGGAGTCATAGGGTGGTATGCAAGTATGTGGCTGAGTGTGGCAGAAGTGTGATGGAAGTCTTTCTCTCAGCCCCTTTCAGATAAAGTATAGTGATCGTTAAAAAAAAATCAAACCCTAGATTTTGATAAATGTCTAACGTTTAGTGACCCTTGAAACAAAAAAAGTTGTTTCGCAATGCTATCTGTCTGTCTGTTTGTACCTCGAGTCAATTACGCCAAAACTTGGCATCTGGGGTTTTAATAAGGTCCCCTCAAGGTGCTTTTAGAATTATATATCTAACCCTAGAACTTAAGGGTAGTTTACCGAAGGGCAAAAAGAGAAAAATACATTTTCTCAAAACTAACCAAAACGATTTTGATTTAATTTGATATCTATACACTGTTTATCATTATGAACAAGATAGCAATTCTTATTTTCTTGTGAAAATTACTTTGAAGGTACTTTGTGTAACAGTGTTCCTAGTTCCTAATGCCTGCCATAGAGTAGTAAAAGTGTGAAATATGTCATTTACAATCTTTGTCTTAGTGTGCCTACAAAAATGTACATACCTATTATTTCGTTTCACATATCTTACGAGTTCTTAGTAAATGTATATCTTAAGATAATAGAGGGAGAATGTCTGGCCAGTGCACAGTACCACCTTTCTTTATATAGTACCATGTCTTATTACCCATTCAGGTTATACGTTTATTTACTAGTTAAACTGATAGTTTTAGTGATTAGGGAGGTTATATTAAAAGGAAGTGCACCCGGATTTGTGTGGAGGGATAGTGGTAAACCATTAAACATGAGAGTAGCACGTTAGACTATGCTTCCAACGAAATGGGTAGTATTATTAGTGAATACATAGTGAATACATAAAGTATTCTAGTTATAAAAACATTCTAAAGCCCTTTTAAACCTATGAGCAAAGTTCTTGAATCCAGGTCTCGACACTTTTAATATTATTTGGGGTGATAGGGTCACTGCACCATTCGTGCCTATATCTCTCTCTTATGAAATAATTGTTCTCATCTGACTCCCCTTTCCCCGTTGTCAGCAAAAATAAGCAAAGATCAAACCCTCCCTACCCCCCTAAGTTGCTCAATTAATACATGAATGCCTTCTTTAGATATAATAGCAAAGCTATTATATTTGCCAGTTATGGCTAGAGCCGCAGCTAAATATTATTATATATATTATTTATGTTGTCAACATCCTTTTTTCCCAACTAATACAAAACCTACAGCGATGAATAAGATACCAGGGGATAGGATTATTTTTTTTACCGATTTCTAACATAGCATACTCAGTTTACGTTAAATCAGCCTGTCAAAGACAGGCTTACAAACTGGTATTCTTTAAATTGAAAAATAATACCTGGATACGGGAATCAAATCCGGGACCTTTGGCTTAGTACGCCAATGCTCTGACCACTGAGCTATCCAGGAATTGTCCCGGGCACGTCCTTTAGAGTTTAGAATAGACCTTTCGACCACCGAATCTAAATCCAAATTTATCATAGTTTCATCAAATAGCTACGTATTTATTTAAACGTTTGCAAGAGCTTTTCTTTAGTATTTGTAAAATGCCCGTGTAGATTGGTTGTCGCTCAAACCCCGGCTGGTGTCAAAGAAGTGACTGCGCCACGTTCCAAGAAGTTCTCCTTCTCTCTGACAGACTAGTAAAGTGGCCCGGCACGGTGGTGTTTATTCCAAGAACCGGTGCTATTAACACTCGACTGGGTGTTCATAACTTCATCCCGCCTCTGTTCTATTATAAACCCTAAAACTCGGGGAGATCTCTTTGCTGGTTTGTTGGAAGAAAACTCTTCTCTCCCCCACATTGTTTATCTTCCAAAGTGGTTTTCCGGCCCATTGCGTGCAATCTAAGAGCGACCCGTCTTCTAAGCTGAAACTCTACTAGCGGAGCACAACACATTTGGCCCGTGATGTGGAGGACTTCCTGGGACACTTGGAGTTGGCTGCTTAGGAACACTTTACATCTGGACGAGCTAGGGGGTAGGGGGAGAGAATTTTCTTGAAATAACTTAGAAGATACCAACCTTATTTTAATATCCTTCTTTCTATAAATATCTACGTCTTTATCGTTTTATCCATATCTATACATCTATTCACTAATTGAAATATCCAGCCATCTATTAATTTCAATGAATCTATTTCTTTCTATATATTTACATATTATATATCCATCCCTTTATTTAACTCTATTTATCCATTCCGCCATCAATTATTATAACTATACTATATGTAAGCCAATGTATCTATATGTGTGTAGTGTTAAGGAGGGATGCAATACTGCGTGGGGGTAGGGGAGGAAGTCAAGTGACGTCACTATTGAAACCTGGCTTACAGCATTTTGGACTGGGGTTTCTTAATCCACAATAGACCATCATAGACTATTTATTATTGGTCTATACTAAAACTCCCCACACTAAGACGGATTGCCCTCCAGCTATTTCTCTCAGTTAACTCCTCAACGTAGTTGGAGGGGTGGTGACCCGATCCACAATCAGACGAGGTCTGATGAACGGACGGGACGGCACGAGGTTCTCATTGCCGTACAAAGTTGTACAAGCCTATCATTGATCTATTATTAGTGTCACAAAGTCTTTCATTTTTTATCTTGTAAAGTATAGTACTAATATAAATAGCACACACGCTCCGGTGGCTGCATGTTCTAAGGCGCCACTCTTGCAGTAGACTAGGCTGCCTATGATAGTGAGATCGAGGTTAGTATCTCAGTCAGGTGTACTGAGGGTGGTTTAGAAAAAATATGTTCCCCTCTCCCTTCACTCAAATGCGGGTACAGTTCTTCTAAATATAGCGTTAATAATCTCTAAAACCACTAGCGTAATTAGTATATACACAAGTATAGCCTGACTGGGTAGTAAGACGCTGTGCTGTAAAAAAAAAGAAGCAATTTTTTTGATGAAACATTCTCATTTTTAGCAATTCAGAAGAATCACCTGAACAGGTTTCAAAAAAATATTTAACAATAATTGTGCTTTCTGTATTATTTTGTTAACAAACTCAATAAAGTCAAACCTCGTTAAACCGGACTAATTTGTGATCGAAGCTAGCTCGGATTAATCGGGAGAGTACGGATGGGTATATGCGCGCTCCTGTGAATATGTAGACCTAACCATTACATTCAATTAACATAATATGTATAACACGTAATATATAGGCCTACTGTAGCTCTACATTCATGGTTTTGTAATTATTTTTAGTTAAAGGAAAACATATTGTGTCTACTAAAATTTGAAAACAATAAACATTTACTGTAATCGTTTATTACTATTCCCTTTTAATTTTTAATTTATGGTGACCTGGTGGTCTAGGGGTAAGCTGCCAGACTTCTGTGCTGGAGGTCCGGGGTTCAATCCTCGGTCCCGGCAAAGATTTATCTGATTGCCAAACCCTTCCTTCACCCCTGACAAGATGTATATTAATCACAACTTGTGAATGAGTGGAATTCCAGGCCTCCACCGTGGTTCGGATTCCACGTTAAACTGTAGGTCCATTTCATTTCACATTCACTCTACCATTACACATTAGCGTAAGTGCGTATAGCCCTAACGGGTAGTAAGACTCGATGCTAATAATAATTATCATTATCATTTTGAATTTGTTATCAATAAAATATATTTTATGTCTGAATAGTATGTTTTATCCTAGTTTCAGAAAATCGTGTTTGGACTATCCAGAATTTTGAACTAACAGGGCTATATTAATCATAGTGTGATAATTAATAATGAGGAAATTTCATTTTGAGACTCAAAACTTGTTTGGGCACGCGAGTAAATGTCTAACAGTGTCTAACAATGTTTAACAGTGACACATCAGATTAATTCATCCTGAGGATGTTAAGAGCAGAAACTTGAAATGAGTGTCAATAAAGCAATAGCTGTGAATCCTTGTCTTCCATTCTAACACGCGTGTATAGACTATAGCGGTTGGTGGTTGAATCTGACACTAACCATGATTATATATAGAATATATTAGAACAGATCTATTAATAATAATTCAAACAATGCCCGTATGAATATAATTCCATCATTTGAATACAAACAAATTTAAATTAACATTTACCAGAAATTTTAAATTATTAGCCAGGATTGAAGCGCGAAACAATAGGATTAGCAGATATTGATAATTTCATTTATAACGATCACTACAAATAGATTAATAAATACAAAAATAGTGTTTTAAAGTACAGTTGTTTGAATTTAAACTATAGTAAAGGATTAAATATTAAAGTACAGCTATGTTTATTTTCCACTTTAATTTAACTGAGCTCCTTCTGTTGATATTCTTTAAATTGAAACCTGACACCTGGACATGCGGAAATCGTCGGCTACAAATGTGTGATAAATTAAGATCAAGAGGTATCAGATAACGCAGCCACTATCGACCGGCTAGTTGGAATTTTACTGCCTACATTACACAACTGTACGTTGACAATTCTCTGATAGCGCATATCATGATGGATTACAAATCTAAATGTGTTTATTTGTTAATTACTGTTATAGCCGCATCTAATTAACATATTTTTTAATTCAAAAATGATGCAGCTATAAACGTTATTGTCAAATATAATAGTTTGCTATTAATTCATAATGATATGCGCACTCGTTCAGTTGTCATTGTACAGTTGGAAGCAAAAATCACACCACCCAGTCAATGTGGAGGTGTTATCTGATAGCTCTTGATCTTAATTGATCACTCATATGTAGCTGAAGATTGTCGCAAGTCCATCACAGACTCTGTCTTAAGATATGAGTGAACCATGGCCCTGGGCACGGGATGATTACTGGATATCTCAGTGGTGAGAGCCAAAGGTCCCGGGTTCGATTAACGTGTCCAGGTGTCATTTTTCAATTGAAATAATAATATGATATTTATACGCGGCTATAACTGTAACTAGCAAATATAGTTTAGCAATTTAATTCATATTTCTGTTGAGTTGTGTGTGTTAAAAAAGGGACAAAAGAAAATGAGACATCTAAATACATTTTGATTTTAAAATACATACGTCACAGGAGAGATGGGTCGAATCATGTAGCTTGAAACATCGATGAATATGAATATACTTAGATTTAAAAATAATAGTAGTTTTCTAAAAACTCTTTGTTCCTCAGTTCATATATGATCACGCTATTTCATCAGTGTATCAATGTCATCAATGTAAAAAAAAAACTTGAATAGGTCATTTTTCAGTTATTTTATGGTTTTTCTTGTAAATTAGATTTATTTATTTTTGTTTCTACTATCGCTATCTTTGTCATTTGTATATTGAGGTTTATTTGCGTGTTTGTATGTTCACGATAAGCCACTGAACCGATCTAAACAAATATTGTCACTCCTTGTACTCTATAAACGAAAATAGGATATATTTTTGCCTGTTAAAACCTATGAAATGAACGGGTTTTTAATGGTTTTGTCTTAAACTACGCACTCAATGGTGTATTCTCATGTTGAATGTAGAATTCATTAATTTTATTTTTAACTTGTTCACCAAATCCAATACAAATTCAAATTGTAACTAAAGAATACATTCAATTTAAATACAAAGAGGTATTATATTATTTTTGTTAGGTCGGTTGTTTTATATTCAGACTAAACACTCCCTAAAGGACTTTAGAAATGTAGAATGTTTCATCAAGTACATCCACAATATATACCTCCCCAAACAAAAACTTCTAATATAAGTACTTCACAGGAACTTCTGCAAAAAACAAAACAAAAACTAACATATATAAAACGTATTTACTACGGACATTATTTCGTTAATATCAAATGTATGCGAAAGACGGTATTTTGCAAATACAAAAAGTTATATAAAAAAGTCATCAAAAGCACCGTGTTATTCATATTTCAAACCAAATTTTAATAACAAACCCAGCACAACACTAAAATAAACACACAATAATTAACATAATCACTTTCAACATCATTAGATGTTTCCGCCTCTGTGGATCGTCTGGCATTTCATATTCCATTCATATATGTCAATCTCTCCAAACTCCTCTCTCAGCCACGCATCTCCAGTCCACTCCTTTAGCTTCCATGTCCTTCTGCGCTTGGTTCATCCATCTTGTCTGTGTTCTTACAATCGGTATTCTGTAAATATTTCTTAGGCATTCTATCCTTCTCTATTCTAATCACATGACCTATCAACAATAATCTTTTTCTCTTCATTGTCTCTTTTAATGACATAACTTTCAAGCCATCCCTAATTATTTCTTTACTTATCCCATATCTTCTTGTTACATCCTCAATATCTCTTAGGGAGCTCATCTATGATTCCTGCAATCTAATTAAATCTCTCTTCGTCCATGTCCAGGCTTCAGAGCCATAAATGTCAATATTAAATGATATGCCATTTGTAACAAATTTTTGGCCTCTCTTCATATATTAAATCACCAGATTAAATCCTAAACTACATGGTAAAAATTGTCCATTCTTCCAAATCCTTTGTCCTATTTTCTCCTGGATCTTACCGTTTGAGTAATATTACTTCCTAGATATCATAAGAAGTCTTACACCTTTTTGAGTTTCTTTCCACTGATTGTTACTTTTGTTGCTGGGTTTGTGTTTCAAGCCACCTTCATCACCTTGCTCTTTTACACGTTCGTGTCCAATCCATATCATTCCATCGCTCTTGCTCATTCAGCAGTTCTTTCTCCAAGTCCTTTTCCAACTCCTCCAAAGTCATTAAATCGTCTCCGTATGTCATCACCTTCAGTCCCCCGGGTTTCTGTGAGCTGGACTTGAGCGATAATTCCATCCATTACACTGTTAAATAGGAATGGTGATAAAATGCTTCCCTGTCTCACTCCCCTTTCTGTTTGGAACCAGTCAGATTTATCTTATATTCCTACACAATTTTTACATTTATCATTTATATCCCTTATATGTTCCAATATCCCTTCACCAACTCCCCTTTTCTTAGACCCAACCACATACTTTCTCTTAGTACCTTATAATAAGCTTTTTTTTTAAATGTCAATGAAGGATATCATGGTATCTCTATAATATTACGTATTAACAAATATGATTTATTAAATAAAAGTATGATTGAGGTTTTATTATTATTATTATTGTACTTCGGAGGTCCGTTGAAAAATTTATGTCATTAGCACTTTAATTTTTTTAACATGGAAAAATCCCCTAAGGGAGATCAAGATACAATAAATACACTTGCTTAAAATGGCAGGTGTGTACAATACAATTAATAGACAATACAAATCTATCAAAATATAGTACAATTTTAAACATATGTCTGGATATATATATAAAACTGTAAGATACTTTTTTTTGCGAATGCCTGCTTAGGCATGGAAATCAAATAGGCATGTACCATGTATGGCTTTAGAAGGAGAAAGTCTACTCAGGAAGCAATCTGTAGGGCAATAGAGCTGACTGACTCCTCGTTAGAGAGTTATCTGCTAGATATTTTCATGGACATCTCGGGGGCCTTTGACAATTTATGGTAGCCGTTCAACAGTGTGAGATGCACACAGTGTCCAAGAAGCTTGTATAAATGCTTTAAGGATTACTGTATAAACAGTTATGCAATCACGAGATGTCCTAGAGCAAAAGTTCAGAAGGATGCCAGAGGGATTGGTCTGCGGACTGAGCTTTTAGGACATTAGACTGGAACCTGGTTTGAGAGTATTGAAGACATTTCTCTAGACACACGGAGTAGTCACTTTTGCAGACAACCTGTTCATAGTGGTGGAAGGTAGCACTAGGAGAAGAGAGACATAGAAGAAAAGTGGAACCAAGTTATAGAGGGACTATACACCTGGTGTAAAAGTGTCAAACTAAAAATTGTACCAGCGAAGATGACGTTCATATTGTTCAGGAGAAGGTTAACTTGACATCCTAGCATAACGGTCAATGAATCAGAATTAATCAGAACAAGCCATACGGTCAGATATCTCGGAGTAACACTGTATGAGAACAGGAACTTTTAGTCACATTTTGAGGAGGTGGGGGGTAAAACCCAAAAGGTAATGAAAAATATTATAAGCATAGGTCAACAAAGGTGTCATTTACCTATGAGGATAACTAAGACAACCCACCAAATGAAATTACTCCCATCATTGGCAATGGGTCTTGTGTATGTTCCCACAGACTGAACTGGCTGGCTAGCTAGAGAAATATGGGGGTTTCAGAGGAATGTAATATTGCAGCTATCGGGAGCCTACAGGACTATGGCGTCGGATACAATTATCGTCGCCCTAGGGGTGTGGTTATTGGATCTCCTAATTAGGAAGAAAGGAGTTGGGTACTGGTTGAGGAATAAAAACTTAGAATAAGTGAAACTGCAAATTTCCTCGGAGGTTAACACTGCTGGGGACGCAGAAGTGGCATTGTTAGCAGAGTGGCATAGATGCTGGGAAGGAAGTGAAACTGGAAGGACTTTCCAACTGTTTCCGAATATTATGGAACGATATGATAATGAGAAACTTCTACCATCCCGGGGTCTGATCCACTTTATAACAGGCAAAGGGCTATACCCGGCATCCTTATGGAAACAAGGATTAGTTGATTCCAGCGAATGTCTGTACTCTGTACTGACAGGAGGGAACACCGGAGCATGTTGTCTTGGAGTGTATTCTTACCCAAGAGGACAGAAGACCATACCAAATGGGGATAAAGGAAAGCTTGCAGGGCACATACTGACAGACACAGTCCTGTGGAATATCCTGAATGCTACTGCATCGGAAGTGTCTGAGAACGATATAAATGATTACCTGGCAATAGGTAATGAGACAAGACAAAGAAGACTAAGATAAGACAGATATGAACAACGTAAAGATACAGATGACAATGGTAACGATGATGATGACACAGTGAGCGATGCTGAGAACGACACCAGTGAGGACTCAGTAGCGGACAGCTCAGAATAGGAAGGAAGGTTGTAAATCTGGGCAAAAGCGTAAGCAGCTCCTCGAGTTGGTTAAACAATTGTGGCCAAACCCTTGGGCCGCCAAGTCTTGGGTAAAAAACATCTGGCCCTCTCTTTGGGGGTTACCCTAGCATACTGAATGACAAATTTTCAAGCCTAAAAACTACTTAGAAATATGATAACACCTAGACAAAGGAGGTAATCTTAAGCCAGTCGATCTCTTCCCTTGGCTACAAGAAAACGGGATTATAGCAGTGGGGCCTTTAGTGTCAAGATGGAAAAAGGTGGCTGTCTTGCAACCTCCTGGTTACCGTTGGCCTGAGAGTAGGGATCCCGGCCAGCCAACATTATACTAATATATTAATGTTTGGCCCAGTCAATTGAAGGCAAAATACCACATATATTCCTTCAATGGCAATATATAATAGGTGGTTTCAGAGTAGTATTCTTGTCCCAAGAGCTAGGGGTCTTCTTGGGTCAGGTTGTCTTTTATTCAAGTATCCATATTGATGCCGGAGTTAATGTACTTTACCCCTGGACTCTGAGCTCAGTGAGAAGTTCTCATAGGGACTTGATTCGTTTGAGGTTTGGTTCTTCTACCGCAACTGCTTGTTCAAGTGCTGTCCAGACCCCTGATCGATGTAAGGCTTGTCATAGCAGGAGATCATTAGGACCCACATAGGTAACTTCGTTCTTCCTGTTTCTGAGCTAGAACAGGATTTGAGGCGGTGATTTTTCCCTGCGCTTGGGGTTTGTGTTTGTAGATGAGTGCGGAGACATATTTCTAACTGCTTGTTCCGTCGCTCAGCTGGGTTTTTCAATGGGTTGTATTTTGCCATGGTCCAGTGGGTGGTCTGCCCCTTATGGCATGACTTTTACCAGGTAGTTAATTGGAACTGGGGGCCAATATCCAGTGGCCTGGCTGCATGGTATCTCCAACGGGAACAATTTACTTTCCATGGTTTTCAGGATAATGGAGGTATGAGAGTTCCATAGTGGAATGGTTGTGGTTCACTTTTAGAACAGGTCCTTGATGGCCAGAAGGATTTTTTCTTCTGAACCAATCTTGGGGATGGATCCATAAGGTCGATGTCAATCTCCAATCAAGGGTCCAAGTGTTTATATGCTTTGTAAGTTGTATTACGTTATCTACCGTTCTTTTCTACAGTGGGACAGGTGTGACAGCACTGGACATGTTGATTGACAGCTTTGAATAGTCCTACCAAAGCGTATTTTTTTAAGTGCTCGGAGGGTGTTTCTTTTTCCTAGATTACTGCTTCAACGTGGCCATGTAACTGGTTAAGGAGTTCTGGTCGCATTTTGATTGAGAATACGAGTTTCAATCTTTTTCTGGGTGCTCCCTGTAGAGAAAGTCATGTTATTGGAACATGTATCTTTTTGTGTGAAGTTTTTCTTGGCTTGTCTGGTTTGCTTCTAACATCTCGTCGAGTCTTTTTAAGTCTTGAAACATCTTCTGGGTGTCCTCGTTTAGTTGAGTTTGTTAAATTTTGTTGGGAAAGGTCTGTTTGGGTGGTACCTGTAAGAGGGTGTATTGCTGGGATGGCTTACCCTCGGGTTGAGAGGAATCATTCTATATCTCTGTGTTACGTTGAAGAGAGGCTCCTTATCTTCGGAGCTTCTAGAGAGTGTGTCTGGGAAATACTTTTCTTGTTTAGATTTTGTTGTATGTTTAAGGAATATTTTTAAGCAGTAAGGACCAACGGATTAATTTTAACTTTTGACCTTTTGTTTTTCATGGGGTAGATCTAGGTCAGGGAAATGGAAACTATTCTTAAAGTGAAGATATCATCTGAATAGATATTGTAGTAGCACTTGATAGCCCATATGATTGCAAAGCATTATTGTTTATTGCAATGGAATTTTCTTATGTGGAAGAGAATTTTGCACTATTATAAGATATTATCTTCCTGTCGTGGTTCGTCTCCTGATATTATATGACTCCAACTCCAATGCCCCTAGCGTCTGTTTTTAAAATATAGAGGAGGTCTTTATTGAGGTAGTTGAATGTTATAGAACGCCTTCTTGGTGTTTCTGAAAACCTCTTATTCTTTCTTGCCACTTACACATTTGGTTGCCTCGGTTATTCGATGGGAGTGGACCACTGGCTTTGACTAGGTGGGGACGAATTCTTTCACCCAGTTTCATGTTCCTAATATTTGTTTTAGCAGCCTTTTGTTTTTTTGGGTGGGATACTTTTGAATTACTCGAATATGTTCAGGTAGTGGGATGTTTTCTGTAGCTGTGATAGTGTTTTACAAATATTTCAAGATGGTCTTTCCAGATTCTATTTTAGTTATCAAGGGTGAAATTTTTTATACTTCCAATCTTTTCAATATTTTAGCAGATTGTGGAAGTGTTCTTCATTCTTCATAACAATTTTATAATCTGATAATGCTGTACATATACGTAAAGCAAAGCCTGGCTTGGTATCTGGCGAGTACTGGTTGACGCATTATATTTTAGAATGTTCTCGGTCCTCCTTTTAGGGAAAAAATTATGACTCTTAATTTTGTAGGTACACCCAGCTGGTGTGTGGAAAGAGGTAAGGAACTTGGAGGTAAAAACCATAGGTACTTACCAACTTTTGGTAGCTTTGAGGTCAAATAAGCTGATGACTTGGGTTGTTCTGATCTCTTGGAGGATCAGTGAAATGCGTATTTTAGGAAAATTATCATCTCCAGTGATAATTACAGTATTCTGATAATTTGACGTGCTGCTCTATGTTACGCGATTCTGAAGCATCTCCTCGACTTGAATTTTTTCATGGGAATATTGGTAACTGCATACCCTGGCAGGGCTTTTCCTTCTGATTTTGATTCCATGAGAGGTCAAGTTGGTCAGGCTGTTCTTGTTATAGATGTAGAATTCTTTAATTATTTGCTTTCATGACTTGGGATAGCTTTTTTTTTCTGTTGATGGTGTACACCCGTACTTCGTGGTTTTTAATTTGGCCGTAAGAAGGGGTGTAGTATACGATTTAATATATATGCTCTTAGCTTCGTAATCTGGATAATATGAAAGATTGTTTGTGGTCTATGACAGATATAGTGTGAGTTTCCTATTTTCAGGCTCATCTGGAATATTCCTCTAATCTTGAGTTAGGTGTCTGTCTACTACATTATGCTTGTGGGGTAGGTCTAGATCTTCTTCTTCTTCTGTCGTTTTCCAAGAATAGAGGTTCTTATGGAATTTTTGAGTATGCCTGAGTCCACTATGGCTATAAAACATCATATTGTTGTGTCTATTAGAATATAGGTATTCCTTTTGATTAATAGATTCTTAATACAACCACCGTTTTTAGGGGGGGGGGAGGGGGAGCTTGACCATTTTCTCTCAATTTCTGGTTGTTTCTATGACTAACTGGGAGCGCTGGGATTGCTAGAATCTCTCCCGTTTATTCTGGTGAATACAGGGCAACCATAATAGAAATATTGTTCAGGAGATTAGATCCATGGTAATGCTGTGCAAGGATCCCTTATGTTTTAATGGTTTGTGGTCTTGCTGATACTTGGGTAAAAATAGGGTCTTAGGTCCCTCTGAATATCTTGGACTCACTCTAAAAGTTGATTGATTGAGGAGGTGAATACTTAAGGGAAGAAGGGCCTAATGGTTGAGTGTATAAGTTCAACGACCATTGGTAGTGCGCGTTCCTCTGATTTGTGCTGAAAGAATATCTTCTGTATTCATATAATTTTATAAATTAACTCATCCACGTGTTCGCCTCTAACTGGGATTTCCCATACAGATTGGCTTGGAATTTGACCTTAATGTGTTGATAGTGGTATTGGTCCTTAAGTCTGGTGCTAAGCTCTTCCCAGGTCTTGGGATAACTCTAGTGAATTTTCTACCATTGGGCGGCTTCGGGAAGGATTCGTTATTTTACTATGGTAGGTCATAGTACCTTTGGTGTCCATTGTGACTGGAAAGTCTTTTCATATTTTTAGATGGGGATGTTTAGGCCTTTACTGATCCGACCTGAAAATAGGGAGGTCAGTATGAAAAGTAATGGCTTGGGTTCTTGCATGATTGCAATGACTGTTCGGTTTTCTGTTACAGCTCTTTAGGTTGTTGCTGCTCTCGTCCATCCACATCTCTGTAGTTATCGCACTTCTACAGGAGTCCTGTGGTGTCTCTTTCCACGTATTCCCATCCAATTCAGGCTACATTGAACCATCCACTGCACTTGTCACAGTATATGGCATGTTCGACCCATGTCGACCACCCCGGAATAACGCATTAATTTCTCATCCTCCTTAGCGGCATCTTTGTAGTATGTGTGAGGGTAAGATGCTCTGTGACTTAAACGCCTATAAGTGTTTAGTGCAAGAGCCGAGAGTGTGGCATGACCGTGTGTGGTAAGACAATATTTGTGTCATTACAATATGTGTGGCGTGACAGTATATTTGCCGCTACTATATGTGTGGTGCTAAATAATTAGTCAATGGCCCATGAAGGTTTGACTTTAAGGCTGGGAAGTTGTGTGCCATGTAGGATGGGATTACGTGATGTGAGGTCCGTGAATATGTGTGGTGTGAGGGCCAGATGTGTGTGGTACGGGTGCTAAGAGTGCATAGTACGAGGACCAAGAATGTGATGAGCAAAGCTGGGTACGTGGCGCGAAGGCAACGAGTCTTTTTTTACCTTGACTATTTGACTCAGTTTCTAACAATTTTAACCTGAGTCTTATTTTTATACAAATGTTAATTGCTCAATTTTCTTGTATCCCTTTTATTTAATTTATTTAATCTGATATTTTTGACACCTAGTACTATTTAAATCGAATTTCTAATTCGTTTCCACTAACTATTTTTGTATCACTCCAATCGGTTCACCCCGAGTATTTTTAGTTTCCCCGGTACCCTCCACACCTGGCACTCTCCAGCTTTGGCGAGATTTCCCCTATCTACCCCCTGGGTAGGAGCCATATAGAAGATGGAGCTCCGGCTACCTACTAGTGAAACCACTGGTGGAAAATCCTAAACTTAATCTATACTAATATAATCTATTATAATTTAATCTAATTTGATTTAATTATTTACCTAATCTATCCTAGTAACTGGTTTATCCTAGAACTAGCCTTCTTTACTCTTGTGTTGGACTAAACTTTTTATAAATTTTCTTATGATATTTCTTAATATTACTTTAATCCCTCCTGGTACACGTTGGCTGCATTTGTAATCGTCCCTTCTTCCGATGATCTTGGAGGCCCATTCGTTGTCCTATCCATCTTCTTTCTTGTTCCCAAGAGTATGGAGCTGGATTGCCTCGGGGTGAGCTCCATCATCTTCTTGAGTTATCTTCCCGGATTTTAGCGCCACACACTGACTTTTGGGGGAGCCATCCCTTTTCTTCAGTCACCGCAGCGACTGGAAACTCCGGCGACGGTCTCCTTTACAGACGCACTGCGACTTGTCTCATCTTGTTGCTTCTGCTTGCCAGTTTCTTCTCTCACTTGTAAATGTACTTTTGTGTGCGATCGACACTATCTCCCTGCCTACTCCGTTCCAACTACACTTAACTTGAACTGGTACTTACTTCAGAGGTCTTTGAAACTCCATTTGAATCATCTCCAACTGATTGATCCTATCTTTGTCACGCATCACGGTTAACAATAGCCCTCTTCAACAGCATTTGTCGAACGTATCTCTCTTTCTCCTCTTTTGACATTTTGGCCGTTAAGATATTTAGCTGCTTGCATTCCTTATAACTCCTTATCATTGTCTAAACTATCGTTCCAATAAGGCATTCTCTGAGTTCTCCCCTAATCTTCTCCTTTTCAGGGCATTCCAGAACTGCATGTTCTGTTGTTTCTAGTCATCCACAATCAAATATTGAGCTTTCCGCCAGCACTAATTCGTATATGGTCGCTCTCCCGTCAGGACATGAACTAGTCCCTGAGAAGGATTGAGATGTTTTTGTTCTACTCATTCAGCTACCGACGGTAACTGTGAAAATTTTCACCTACCAGTTTCACGTGTGTGTGTGGTGCGAAGTCCAGGAAGGTTTGTGGTGCAATAGCTGAAGGAGTGCGTGACATGAAGGTCGGGAAAGTGTATGGTGTGAGAGCCGGGATGGCATGGCACGAGGGCCGGAAAGGTGGTGCGCGAGGCCAAGAAGTGGTGTGGCACGAAATCTAGGAATGCGTGACGTGAAGACCAGAAAGATTTGTGTTGCAAGGGCCGAGACGGTGGTTTTTTTGTGTGCCACCAAGTTTATGTTAACTTATAAAAGGAAAAGATGTGGGATATTTCGTGGGTGAGGGAGTTCGATAAATTCCTTATCCCTTCTTTTGAATATGCTGTCTATTCAGTTGAGCCCACCTTGTCATTTTTCTCATATTTTGTCTGGTCCAGTTTTTGGTGGTGGCGTTTATAGCGGGATGAGCACATGGGTAAATCTTAGTTTAGCCAGGATTTTGAGAATCGATGTACAGTTCTGTTGTTTTTTTTAATTTCCAGGTTAGTAGGGAAGGTCTTGAACTCGTTTTCCTGGTTGATGTTACACTTCTATATTTAATTCAAAGGAAGCTCTAGTTTCAGACAACTCAAGGGACTATAGGTACTTCTAGGGGAAGGGGTCTTAAAGGATGGCGTGGGTGGTTCCTTGGAAAGAGGCGTTTAGGGAAGTTGAGAGGATACTAAAGGAGCTGTTAAGAGAGTTATCGAGGAAAGAGGGAGTTTTTGATAGAGGCATGGTGGGTCTGTACTTCTTTGGCATATTTTCCTCCTCTGGTACCACGATTTTTGGAACTGCACATCTCTAGGTTCTATAATGTGCGATGTGTGGATAGTACTCCGTCTTCTGGCAGTGACAGGGCTCCTTAAGTATTTATACCAACCTGCGGTATCATTTGTAGAATATTTCCCGAAACGTGGCCAGAGCTGTGTAACGCAAAGAGACTTGAAGTCAACTAGGGACGCAGCCAGGAAAGGTTTGGATAAATTGGCCAAAGTTTTGGCCTGGAAAGTGATAGCACACAAGTTGAGAAACGATAGTGTATAATGCACTTTAGATGATTTAATAGGTTTGAGCGTTTCTCCATTTTACTATTATCTGTAAATTTGTTGGTTAAAGTACCCCAAGAAAAACACAGATTTACACTTACATCACGTATTAAAATTACACACAATAACACGAAAACGATCGATTAGAGTATGAATAAAAGACAAATACAATTAATTACAAAATTAAAGGGCTTCTACAACTAAACTGTTTTTTCTGATTGTTGCCATCCTCCTTGAGGAATGAGGATGAGTTATTTTAAAAATCTGTGATCAACATCTCCTAATAGTGTATTTTCTATCTATTGGGGATGTAGATACTTTGTGTGGACCTTGCTGGACTAGGTGGCTCATTTAGCACACAATTAAGTGGTGCATCGCCTAGAGTCGAGAAAGGAAGGGAGGGGCATACCCAAATTAATTCAATTATAACTAAAAAAAACTTAAAGTCTAATAATAAATAAAGCCTTTCTCTCTTAGATTTAGTTACTTTTTGTTTGGTTTTTAATGTTTTTGCATGGAATTTAACTATTTATTTTTGTTATCTACTACAGGTTGTTGTTAATATGTGACTTCATTGACATATTACACATTTTCCTTGCCTCGCATCATACGTGTCTGAAAAGGTCTTTTTGGTAGTTTAGGTGATCCGCTGGAATTAAAAAAGTGAATGTACCCGACTTAAATATGAACGGAGACGCTGGAAGACTCTAGTAACTAAATAAAGAGAAATCGTTGAAAAATAATTTAATCAATCATCTATTTAATGCTGCAAATAGCAAAACAAACAAGTATTTTTTAGATTATGCTTTGATGAAAAGATTGTTTAAAGATACACAAGAACCTTGTTAATCCGAACTGATTGGGACTAAATATTTTTCGGATTAGCGGTGAACCCTATCCCTAACCTTAAAACCTAACTAATATGGTTCAAATAAAAATATATTAAATTATTCAACAAAAAGAAAGAGTGGGTTTAGTGAGTAAAGAATATAGAAAAACCTGGGCAATTAGCCAATACCCAGAACACGCAATTTGGAACAATTGCGGAATCCATCCCACATGGTCAACCTCAAAAATATATAAACATCCCCCTAATTCAATTACCAGACAAAAATATTAAAAGCGGGATAACGTTATACCTAAGGATGAATAAGTAGAGGAAAAATTGAGTAAGTTGAAAAGATTCACAAAATGAGTTGTTTATTAGATATTCGAAAAATATATGAACAACAATTAATACGAAAGATCCCAAAAAAGGGGAGAAATAATGTATAAAAATGTTTATGATCACAATAGCATGGTTTCATTAGAAGAGTGCATTAAATATTTTAGCGATCACCATCACTAATTTACGTTAACAAAAATACAAGTTAGATGTGCACTTGTTAGCCAGAAAAGAACAAATATAAAGCTCATGAATTAGATCTCCGCGAAATACTAGTATTCCTTACATAACACTCAAACTTATTTATATCATTATCTTTACATCTCCCAAAAAAAAGGAAAAATATGTCTTACGTCGAATTACTCTAGACACAAAACTATCAAATTTCTTATATTGATTACAAAGTACATTTTAGTTGCCAACGCTTAAAAAAATTACCATCAATAAACAAAGTTATTAGGGCAATTATTAATGACCTCTATACTAGCACTGATGGCGCCCAATAAATTAAGTTCATAAGTAAATATTGGAGATAATAGCATCAATAGTACTAATTCCTAGTCAGAGTTCAATAACTCAAGTTCATTACAATTGAGATAAAGTTTAAGTCCAAAAGAAAATTTTAATAACAACATCACAAGCGCTGTTTTCTAGTTAGAGTTCAATAAATCAAGTTCATTACAATTGAGATAAAGTTTTGAGTCCAAAATAAAATATTATTATTAACAACATCACAAGCGCTGTTTTCTAGTCAGAGTCGAATAAATCAAGTTCATTACAATTGAGATAAAGTTTAAGTCCAAATGAAAATATTATTATTACAAACATTTCTATCGCTGTTTTATTATTAGACTTCAATAAATCAAGTTCATTAAGCCACAAAAGAATTTTGAAACGAAAATAATTACATGCCGAAAAATAATTTTGCTTACATAGATTTTAAGCTCCGAAGCCTTAGCTTCCCCTAGCGATTATCGAAGCCAGTCCAAGAGTTCTTCTCTACTCACACGATCACTCTTTTATACGGTTTTAGCACAGTCCACAGAACATGGAATGAGGGGATCAAGAGGGGAGGAAAACCAAAGAGCATAAACAAGGGGGGGATTCTACATGCTTCTAGACTGGAGTAGAAACAAAACTGAACACTGGCTGAAGAGTATCTTCTTTTCTGCTGGAAGTCTTTGGTCTGGGAATTTTTGTAACTGAGCGTTGAATTGGTGCGGCCTCAGTATTTTGTTGTCACTCGTTGAGTTCTGCCGTGTGTGTAGCGGCGGGTGTATTGAGTGCGTAGTCGGGCCAACAGCGGTCGGTGTCCATGCAATTGGGTAAGTCTGTTTGTTATTGACTTGAGTATCGCTGACTTGTGGCTAATGCTACAGCGGAAACTCAGATTAAGAAGAAGAATACAGGGAATACAGTATTTACACGAATTTTAAATTAAAGTTGAATGAGTTTATTCAAATTTTCATTTAGTTAACTGATCTATAAAACGTAATATGTACTGTAATTGTTTTTAGTTACAGGAAAACACATTGTGTTGAATACAAGATGTAAATATTAATCATTTATTATCAGATATCACTGTTTCTTACAATTATCATTTAACATTGAGCCTATTGACCAATAAAATATATTTCACTTGAATTATATCTTTTCCTCGTTTTACAAAAAGTATGTTAAGATTTTCTGTAATTTTGGAATACCAGGGTTTGGTCTAATGGGATTTTACTGTATAACAAGTTGCACTTGAATAGGGTTTTAAACCCTGGTCGTTTAGCATGTGACCCTGATCACTCTAACGGTGGAGCTATTCGGGGTATCTGCCGTGAGACTGTCCACTATTATATCATTTAGCTACTCTTGTGTAGGCCTGTGCGAAGGTAATTTATTTAATGAGAAGTCGAAACAAATCCTAAAAAATGTGCTAAAAAGTTGAAGATAAAATGTTCTTGTTGCTATCGCATAAAACCACTATTTTTAAACTAACCATTGAATGGATATAGGTAAGGAGAAAGGTTTCTAGACAAAAACCAAGGCACCTTATACAATTGTATGCTAGCTTATAATCTATACTTATATTATTGATGCCATTTAAACACCAGTTGCTATTAAAATAATGTTTAGTAGCCATTATAAAAATGGTTCTATGGTCAGATATGTCATGTTTATTGAGATATTTCAAATATGTTCAATCGAAGTTTTCTTACTCATTAGAAATGTTTCAAAGATGCGAAGGTTATCGTGAGTGTCAAAGTTGAAGCGAGGGAAATTTTTCTTCCAAATTTTACTTCTAAATCTCAAAGCTTCGCACAGTCCTATTGCTATGTTGAATTACACAATTTTTAAGCAAGATATTACACAGCTAAGTCTGAAGAAAGGTCGGCACATCCAGTTGAAATACAAGGTTTCAAACCCTTGTACAGTGTAGTTTTACAATAGTTAAATATCTTACTTTGTTGAAATACTAATTTATCACTGAAACTTGCACCATTATCTCTACACACTCTAGTTGTAACATAAACTAAGTTTAGTTTTGATGATTTTACCCCGTGGATAATGTTTTCAGTTTGAGTAGTAGCGCACAACTACCTAGGTCAGATAAGGCGTGGCAAGGGGTGGGGAGTGTGAAAGGAGGGGAAATAAATGGCTCTCTAATTAATGAAGTGAGTATAAAGATTTTCCCGTAAGTCGACCTGTTGTGGCCCTAAGTAGGTATAGTCAGTATCACGTGCCCTATAGACCTACCAAATCCTCTTGAGTCAGTCTTTTACTTGGCAGTATTGTTATTAAAAAACTTCTATCAACTCTTTATGTGTTTCACTTAAGGCACCACTGGTTTCCATATATATCTCTTGATGTACCATTGATTTATATATAGATTTACCAATTGTTATATATATATATATATATATATATCTTGATGCACCACTGGTTTTCATGTATCTCTATGTACCACTGGTTTTCATAAATGTATCTTAAAGTTAACCGAGACATCATGTTTATTTTAAAATGTGCCTCTCAATTTTAAGGTTGTTTACTTGAACATGCATAGTTTTTATGGTAATGTTTATTTGTATCAATAGGAATTCACAATAGTCTTTCGGTGTTGCACTAGTCTTTACGATTATTTCATAATTGATCACTGGTTATTATTTGTTAAGCTAAACATCTTTTAACACACGTATGTATATGAAGGTGAGGAATGCACGCTTATATTTACCTGGTAAGAGAAAAAACGACCCCGAAATATAAAGCTTATCTAAGCGTACAACCAGTTAGTGTATAGCCCCTGCTATATTCTTGCCAGGACTATTATTTGTCTCTGAACCTCCCCCCCCCCCCNCAACCCCCTACTCAGAGGATCAGTCAGGATCACTATCTTGCTGCCAATTTGATTTCAGCCAACTTCCGGTAACACTTGAAGTTTAACCAAGCTATAATAAATCTAACAAACAAATATCAAATAAAGATTAATAGAGATAAAGGACATAAATTGAGCTAATCCAATGGCACACCCGAAGGAGGTGAGAGATTGGGTGGGTTATAGTTGGTATTTGAACCCCTACCCCGTATGATAGCAAATATAAATGCAATATAATCTTAAAACATGTGACGTAATTATCTGTCTAATGCACTAGGTTTAATTTTAAAGGCCAGCCATTTTACTTCATTCTTAAAAGATAAACCGCTCTACATATTCATTAAAAGTGACCATAAAACTCCAAATTGAAAAGAAGAAGAGAAACTTTAATAGCTTCCATTTATTAATCCCCTCCCCCTCCCCCCACAACAAGTAACATTTTGGTTCACCAACTGGGCTAGTCACATTTTGTTGAAATCACTTAGTCAGAATATTATATACTCTCTATAAATTGGCTGGAGCATTTAAAGTGCTACACATTCTTTTCCAACAAATAACACATTTTATAAAAATGTTCCAACAAAAGTCGTTTGATTTGAGGGGAGGATCGAAAGTATTTTTTTATTTGGTGAAGTATTCAAGTCTATTTCAAGGTCAACTTTGTTTTTTAAATGGGAACCTATACTTTTTAATACAGAATCTTAATGTCCACAAAAAATCAAGCAACTTTTGTTCAATACTCTTTTTTAACAACTTCAATTTTAAGATCTAATGAAACACTTGGTTTTTAGCACAGCCCAGGTCAACAGCGGGGACGTGATGGGTACCTGATCCATTAGATTGGGATTATAATCCCGGTCAGGGTGGTTTTTCACTCTCCCCTCACGCAAATGTGGGTATATTTATTTTTATCTTTATTCAACGTTCTTCATCTATAACACATTAATTAGTAAATATGCGTGGGAAGTAACTAATTTCCGAGGTATAATTTATATTCAAAGGCTTAGTTACAAATCACAGCATTAACTAAAACTCACCCAGGCGCAATCTCGTCATGTATGGGATGGGGATGTCAAGGTTCGATTCCTGGTCCTGTGTAGGGAGTTTTTTTTCTACATGGCTTTCAACTCTCCATCCACATTAATGTGGGTACACCTCCTCTTAGATTCAATCCAACTCATCTTTAACACATTATAGGAATTATTAATGAACGCGATGATAAAAAAATATTCTAATACCACTATTCATCTTTCTCAAGGGATTAATAATTAATAGTAGCAACATTAATATGTTTGAAAATATTGAAATAAAATAGGTTCTTGTTTCAAGGAAGTCATTTAAAAGTCCCTTGACTCTTATTAAAAAAAACAGAAACTGACGAAAATCAGACACTTTTGTGTGAGTGCCTTGAGCCTGTATTCAGACCACTTAGTGGAGGAAGAAGGTCTGGTCAGGTAATGGATTTCTGAAGTACCCGACCAGATAAACACGCTATGATTAGTTGCAGGTAATCCTGACCGGCTGTCTTTCTTTGTGGATACTCACGTTCAATTCAGATAGACCTTACTCACCTATTAACGTTAACTGTATTTTGCGACGGCAAATGACCAGGTGATCAAATGTACCTTGTAATGAACTTGTAAACCGTAGTAGGTACATATTTAAGTATTAAGTTCTCCATATTTGTAGGTAATAAAAAAAACTACCATCCTCACTTTCTCAATCCAGAATAGTAAGAACTATAAAACAAGTAGGAAAATGTTGGTTGCACTTGATGAAAGAAGTTAACACCCACATTTATTTGAAAGAGCTGGCGTTAAACGATGTTCCTCTCACCTTTGAACAATGTGTAATTAAATCTGTTTTTCCTACGTAAACTAAGGTAAGAAACGAAGATAGACCTGGACAAGTTTTTTAGGCAACTGCAAATATAAATTGTGTTAGGCTGAGTTTTTCTTTGTTGACACTACCCTGAGGTCCCGGGGGGGGGGG
>CABFOW010001704.1:116239-133423 GCA_902141385.1 Timema californicum
CACAGACGTCGCAACGACCTAATTGTTGGAGAAGATGGCCATTAATTTTGTACACAAGAGTTGCTCTTTCATCCCCCCCTCTCCCTATCATGCCCAGGCCACGTTTTTTTAAAATCAGTGCACAACAAAAGACGTTCAGAGTCATATTATCATATATGGACACGTGGTATGGACCAAAAATGGGGAACACATACAATTCGTAAAATAAACTGAAGTAACAAACGTAGCATGTAATATCATTTTATATCAAAACAAACGATAAGCTAATACATAAAAAGAACCTGGAAAATGCCCAATATTAATAATTGCAAAACCAAAATTCATTAAAAAAAAGATCCTCTACTAAGTCTAACAGCACCCGAACGCCATTTTAAATCAATACACATTTCAAGCAGTTGAAGCGGACACTTTCTCAGAAAATGTAAAATGGCAACATTTAAAAAAATGAAATACTTAAAAATATTTATTTTATATAAATATTTATATTTGAAGGAAAGAAACAAAGAACAATTAATTTAATTCATTAACTTCATTCTAAATGCATAAACTAAGAACTAGAAATATTTTACAAAATAGACCCAAAGAAAATGATTCCCCTTCTGAGAAAGTTAAAAGTGGAAGCCCAACACAATATTGCAGTGCGTGACAAAACTATTGAATTCAAATACTTCCAAACAATGACTTCCTGTAGTCATTTCTTGAAACAATACAAAAACAGCTGTGCCACTTTCCTGAGATCTACATTGTCAAGTATTTCTTTATAAACGTAACAGAGGGCTATATGGCTTAACCTTGAATGTGTCAATGTGGCTCCTGGATAACTTTTCAGACGTCTGAGAGCACTGAAGCTTCGCTATGCTTCACAGATAGAAGCTGGGAACACCAGCAGAAACTTAATAACACTTTCCACGTTTTTAAATAATTTTCTGACCTCAGGCGTCATCACTTTAAAAGCTGTTACAGCATCACTGAGACAGGAAATACTGTAGTTTCTTAAAAAATAGTTTAATATCAACTTGAAAGGATGATGCGTAGACTTTGAGGTATAGATTTAAGAGTTCTGCATTTTCTCCAGTGATAAGAACATTTTCCAGCATCATGTTCTTCTGCACATCACTCTGCTAAATAGCATCTTGTTGCAGTCCCATAATTTCTATTCTAACAGCTTTATAATATTCTTGCCGGAAGCAATCCTCACAAGATTTCCACTCATGCTGCTTCCCTGGCCGGCAAAACTGTTTGGATGGTTAAGGAGGTCACTAGCGCCATCTTAGTTGCCCTCCGAAGCTCACAAAGTGTATGTAAAATGAGCTCACACTTCTTTATTGTCTCTTCTGTTTGTGCTTTCCTGTAGATCCATCTGGTTGGGTACTATGGTTTTATCTTTGATATGTTACCCAAAGAAGCCCCTGCAGCCTGTTTGCAGTGTGAATATTGGCTTGACCTTTGTATGTCCAAGCATTACTCCCAGTTGGTTAGCCCACTCCATTGCATTTTTCCTTATTGATGAAGTACAGCAACTCTTTTTCATTACAAGGTTACAACAGTGTGTCACGCAATGAACATACTCCAACAGAGGCTGAGTTTCAATAATGATGGTCTGGGCACCTTTCTTGGAACCCTTCATACTGCTTGCAACGGCCTCGTCCCCTCCTCCTCCACCCTCAACCACCAGCAT
Organism: Timema californicum; assembly: GCA_902141385.1. NCBI lineage: Eukaryota > Metazoa > Arthropoda > Insecta > Phasmatodea > Timematidae > Timema > Timema californicum. The sequence continues at coordinate 117,918 of CABFOW010001704.1, forward strand.
GATGCATGACCGCGGAACGTCTGAGGCAGTGCTGTTAGAAACAATTCAAACATAAACTCTTTGTTCAATCATAATCAAATTTTGTAAAGATAATTAAAATTCATTCTTTGGTTGGATTACTGGGGGGAAGTGGGACGTGTCTCCCCCCCCCCCTCATTTGCGACGTCCGTGAGGTACATAGTTTCCATCTATCACACGATATAGAAATGCAATAATGACTCCAGATATGGTATATACCATTACGGGGCATAGAGGTGCAATAAACACTCAGACTATACTCTATACAGTCTAAGTGATTCACTAAGATATATAAACTAATGCATGTTATTGTAGCTTCTTACAGCCATTTCGTTTACGCTAACGTCAGTTTTAATAACTTATCCATTAAAAAAAACGACGCATCTTATCCCAGAAATCATATACTAAAAATTGAAAACTGACACCTGGATACGCGAATCGAACCCGGGTCCCGGGGTCATTTTTCAATTTTCAGAATAGGAATTTAGATGCGGCTTGATATGTACTAAAACATATATAATAGATTTGGCTATTTGATTCTTTTCCCAGAAAATGTAATCACCCTCACTGGGATGTTACTTGAACCTGCGTGTGACCCGCTTAGAACCTTCTTGTCCTTACTTTGTGTGCTGCTATGGTGCTCTCTATCTTTGTTGCGATACTTTTGTTAAATAGAGAATACTTGGTGCAAGAAATAGCCCACAACATGGTTGTCCCTTAGGATCTTATTGTGTCAATATTTATTTATGAATGTGCGTGGTACTTGAACCTCAATCTGATACGATTGTAGGTCTTTGGTTTGAGAGAAAATGTTTATAAATTGGTTTCACCTTTGACCATTATAATCAATACTTTGGATGCGGCTGCGTGGCTTGATCCTCAGCCCAATACTATTGTAAGATATATTATATTTTTTTTATGATTTGTAAGAAATTGTCCACAACAAAGCTGTCCCTTTGGCCCCTCTTGTCATAAATTGGTTGTGAATGTGATGTATTGTTGTGATCCCATTGCCTGTTTATGGATTATCACTAAGGTTTGCGAAATAAAGTCTACGACACGTGTGTCCCTTAGTCCCTTATTATTCCCGTCTCATATATGTTTATGATACGTGAATTGTAGGATTCAAGAATATATTATATATATATATATATATATATATTCTTGAATCCTACAATTCTCGTATCATAAACATATTTGAGACGGGATAGACAAGGGACTAAGGGACACGCGTGTCGTAGACTTTATATATATATATATATATAGCACAGTTGTCACATGAGCCCTTATGCCTTGCCCTATATTTTCTAGCTGAAAAAACTCGTGAGAACAACATTCTACATAATGGGGCTTAATAAACGAATAGTAATAAAAAAAATCATCCAAACGAGCGAGGATAGGCTGTTTCAAGAGTGGATATTACACGTCTATGTTTTATGGTTGATCATATGTTAAATTTTTGTTTTTGATACTTCTGTGTCTATCCAGTCCTTGAAGCATTAATTAATCGTTCACGGGGTAAAACCTATAAAGCTCGGAGAATCTGGTCATTTTTTGAGGGAGTTCCAAAGAGCTGTTACGATCATAAACATTATTAATACGTTAACATTCATATGCAAGATGGTTGAGTGACAAAAACCATGACCTATCCAGAATAGAAATCCAATAGCTCAGAGTTCCACTGGGTGGGAAAAAAATATTGGAAACATGTTCAAGGTCAAGATAAAGTCAATAAAGCGTAATAACTCAATGGGTAATTTAGTATACAGGCTTAAGATTGAACTAGAACTTGTAATGATCATCAATAAGCTGTTTCAGAATAGCCTATAAACGAGCTGCATTCTGTTTTAATTGTTAAGTTGACTAACTTAATGTTTTCAGAATAGCCTATAAACGAGCTGCATTCTGTAATCATTGTTAAGTTGACTAACTCAATGTTTTCAGAATAGCCTATAAACGAGCTGCATTCTGTATTCATTGTTAAGTTGACTAACTCAATGTTTTCAGAATAGCCTATAAATGGCTTCATTAAATATTCATGTTTTATCTCGCAGTGGCCCCTATTTTCCTATCCAGTCTATCAACACATTTTCCTTTCTGTGACCTTGCACGACCCAATCACCTCAAACAGCTTTTAATTAATTATCTCTACACTAATGAGTTAATTACGACGGTCAGAAGGTTTGTGGGTATTTCCAACTAATTTCCATCTAAACGCGTTGCTATGTGGTAGTTTTAGATTCGACGTTCTATTTACCGTATGCAGAGTGGAAGAAAGCTACATTCTAAAAGAGAAATGATAAAAAAATACTTCTTTGTATTAGCACACAACGGTTTATTTGGAACTCACGTGAATTAATTATGCTTGTATACGTAGGGTGGGGTGGTGTCGAAGGGATGGCTTAATTACTTATATGATATAGTTTATGTTGCTATCACCATATTATAATCGTTAGGTAGTTAAGTTACATAAAATATTACAGCTGTTTTGGGGTTCAAGGATGGAGAAATAATTAATATTTGCTGGTCATTACTAAATTACACAAACCCCATTATATAAACGAACAATTTAAAGTATGTAAATAGGATATGTTAGAAATATTGTATAGCTTTTCATCATGACGAGTTAAACTAAGAAGAATATAATTATGATTACTTAAAACCACAATCAGGATAATACACAATAATTCATGACACTTGCAAATAATGACTATCCCTGTAATAACACCTGTGTCTCCCTTCCCCTTCTACGCACATACATCTTGTAATGTAGTAAGTATGTCTACGCTACGTTTTGTGATGGATCAAGCAACTTGAGAATTTTTTTTACTATATAACTATAATTCATGAGGAACGGGACGTATGGCCGATGGAATGTTATCAGGATAAGAGATTAGTTTTTGATTTTTGCGGTTATACCCACGGACATGAAAGAAACAAAAGTAACAATCATCAGAGTGGTTTTTCGGCTCCCTCCATGTCATAGGAATTCCAAATCGTAAAGCAATCTTCTTTCCTTTGAGCCATAAGTGTAGATCATTGAGACACTGCACACACACATTTTGAGGAACACAAGATTTGTCCTGGTCTCCAAGTTTAATGGCAAAATACACAAGATAAAGTTTTCTTACATAGTTTTCAATGCTCCTCATGCGATTTTTAATAACACTATATTCGCCACATATGTAACAAAAGTCATCTGGCAAATTTTCACAACGTCTTGAACTCGAAGCCATGTTTCACGAAATGCACAGAGAAAAGCAACCGTTTAAACTGTTTATGTGATGAAGTTTCCACTTGTCACTGTATCAGCGCACGCACGACATTACACACGAAAGAAAAAGTGAGACTAACTTAAAAAAATTCCACGTATTTGATCTTATTACGAACACGGTAAATACACGATCTTCTGGGTTAAAGAGAGATAAACTTAGTCCCTCATGAGGACATCTCTTTTATATATTTTATGATGACTCCAGAAAAGTCGAGAAAATTCAGTCTTAGGACAGATAACACGTTCAGGATCAATCCAGATAAAGCTCGAAAAAAACAGAAGGTGACTGCCGATTACGCTTGCTTAGCGAGCGTTCCTGCGAGGTCAACGAACCAAGATAAAGAACTGAGATAAGGATTCGCGCGACGCTATTGGTAAGGAGAGGTTGCGATGGGGAGGGAGGGACGGGGACGGGGAGGTGTCACAGAGGGTTATTCTGGTTGAATGATGGTCAGGCAGGGAGGGAAGAAATTCAACGCAGAATTTTTTTATGGTATATGTTCATAAAAATCCAAGTAAAATTGAATTTTTCAAGAAAACGTGACGCGAAAGAAATTTTTCATTATTTTAATTTTAAATCAGCATTAAAAAATACATAGAGTTCAGCTATCAATTCCCTTGTATTTTTTTGATCGCAGGCCTGTGTTACCATTCCAGTTATGTTAACTTATTTCTATAAAGGGCAGGAGTAACGGAAAATACTAAACATTTCCCCTAATTATACTATGATTAAATTAATATACAAAGTGCACATTAAATAGCCCAAATAAATAAATTATATGAGATCTGGTTTCGAATCTTAGTCAGGTACAATGAGGGTGATTTTTCCTAAATGGTTTCCCACTCTCTTTCCGCTCAAATGGGGATAGACTACCTCTAATATGTTTTCTTAATCATCCCTACCCCATTAGAGTAGTTGTCAATTACACGTAGAACCTGAACAAGTGTTAACACACAATCATAACATAAAAAATAGTAAGAACATGGTCTTATTAGTTTGTCATGAGCTGTCCTCACTTCCCCAACAGGATACGGTGATCCAGGCGGCTAGGCTAGAATAGTTCCTTAAGCTGGCGACGTGCTCAAAATCCCTTTTCTTCCACAACACTATATCATCTTCTTGGCATCAAATTAATAAGTCTTGCTGTCAAAAGTTCTTCCCAAGCAGCTTCAACTTCATCCCAAATTTGAATAGAATTCCTGATATTCACGAAGTATCCTAGTCATTTCTGCCCATACATTCTCGATTGGGTTCATATCACAGCCACACGGAGGCCAAGGATTAACATGAATGTCCCCCCCTTCACTCCCATGATCTGCAAACCATTGCTACACTAACCGAGAAGTATGAACAGGTGAGTGGTCGTGTTGATACACAATTGGTCCAGAGGGAAATTATTTCCGTATAGAAGGCATCATATCGTTATCCAAGATACACACGTATTGCTCCTTACCTAAATGTCCATCTATTTTACACATTACTCCCACACCAGCAGGTGAAATCCATCCACAGCTCGAGACAGAGAGGCGACCCCTATAACGGCGTTGATGCACATATGGTGGTTGAAAACCAGCATTTTTGGACGATAAACAAGCACACGACCATCCTTTGATGAACTCTATACCTTCTCAACAGTAAAAATCTCTCTCCTCCAATATTATAATGGCCATTCTAAGTTTTTTTGGTACCATATTCAGTCGAGCCAGCTTCTGCCATTTTGTTAATCTCTGTTTTGAAGCAGCAGTAAATGAATGGAGCCTTCCTTCTCTTAATTGCTTCAAAATTGTGTCTATAGACAAGTCCACCACAACCCGCGCAGCAACATGTCTACTTGTCAAATATGGGCTCGCCTGAGCTACAGCAACTAGCGCGGCGTTGCTACTACCTTTAAACCCCAGAAATAATAGTCAGAAAGGTTACAAGAGAGTAACAGTATTTTATTTTATTCAAATATAGAAGAAGTACAATGATTGTATATCAAAATAATCACATATGGTATGACGTAAAGTGGTATAGGCATCGACATGTATCATAACAAACCACTAGAGTAGGTTGCCCATATCGCAAACATTATGATTACCCATAACTATTAATGAGATATGAATATGACCATCATATTTATATTAGAAACATTTTCATGATTTGACATAGAATTTCGCTAAAGGTGAAATTGACTAGAGAGTTTTGAATTTGAAACTTAGCTCAACATAGTATTCCACTAAAGGCAAAATAGACTAAAGAGATTAGAATTTGTATAATTATAATTCAACATATTATTTAACTAAAGGTGAAATAGACTGAAAAGTTCAGAATTTGAAATAATCTTATAATTCAACATATTTCACTAAAGGGGAAACAGAATAGAAAGATCATAATTTAAAACAATATTATAAATCAACATAATATCCCATAACTACCATGATTGGCGTACAACATTAAGCCAATGGAACGGTGATAGGTGCCTAATGGTAACTCAGAAAGAACTATACAATTAGTGGAAGTTAATTATCAATTTAATAACTTAAGGCGCGACAATCAAGCAGGCAAGCCTTTGCTCACATAAAGGACATCATATCTGTCATAAAGACTAATATTCCCCAAAAACCCAAAAGAAATTGATCAGAGCGGTGGTCAGTATTAAACCCAAAGGTCAAATATCTGGAGCTAAAATAGAAGTAAATAAAAGTTCTGACGAGAACAAATAGCAAGGTTCCCCATAGCATTAAATTAATATTAATATGTGATTACAGCACATCCCCAAAGTTAGTCTACACACCCTTCCTTCCCATTATAGTAAGTTTAAATTCGCAAGTCCAAAGCAGCAATTTTGAAGAGATTCCCCCAATTATTCAAAATATAATTTTGACGACTTTAATAAACCCTTAATTTAATGCATCGCTCTCACCTTTTCCAAGTCAACGGTGCAATGAGTGATACTAGCAAAACATCCCAATATATAGCGAACAAACGGACAGCCATATCCACAGTGAGTGAGGAAGAAAGTCGTGAGAAAGGAGGGGAAAGGGGAGAAGGTGGAGAAGGAGGGATGGAGCTGGAACTCTGTTGGTCAGAGAACTAGAAGAAGCTTCGAGAAGAGCCCAGGCTAAGAAAGAGGCAACTAAGCACGCCGAGACGTTTTAATTTGATATTTCTCGGGCGTGGCATTCTTCTCGAGCCGGCTGTAGAATGACGGCTCCGTTTAGTCTATGGAATCGTGTTACTATCTCATGTACTCCATGTACCCCACCCTTTTCCGGATAATTTCATTCCTAATCCTGTTTCTCCTTGTTACAGCTAACATGCTCTCCTACTCTCTCCTACATCCAATGTCTATGTTTCTGCTGCATATGTGACAATGTGTATCAGGTATTACCTCTACAACACCACCTTACATTTCACGGGCACTTCTCTTTTCTCCATAGCAGGTCTCTCAGGCACCTATATAACAAATCTCCCTGCTGTCCTATTCTCATTAGATTCTCTTTAACTCCACCTTCCACCTCAATCACGCTTCCGAGTTATTTTATATTCTGCAATGTTCTCAGCTTTACTCCATCCACAGCTTATAGCTTTGCTAGGCTTTATCCTTATCCTTAAAATTACCATCACTTCACCCTTTGCCAAGCTAAATTTCATTCCATACTCTTTCACTTCCTCATTACATTTTTGTAGTTGTCCCATTACTTCCTCTTCCTTCTCCCCCCATACCATTAATCTATCAGCAAACATCACGGCTTTCATTCTTTTCTCCTATTTTATTCATGAGCATTACAAGAAGTAATGGTGAAAGGACACCCCTCTGTTTCACTCAATTTTTATTTGGAACCACTCCATTATCCCAGTCCCATTTTAACACTAGTACTGTTATTCTCATTTAATGCTTCTCACTCTCTTTACAACTCCTCTTTCCACTTAGGCCTACTCCATCACTTTTCAAAATTTATTTCTATCCACGATATCATATGCCTCCTATTTCTAGATATAGTATCCTATGAAAGTTAAATCATTTATTTTGAGGTTTTAATTTATTAGCGAATGGAATAGTAGCAAGGCTAAACAAAGTCAACCGGGAAATTACTATAAGGAAGGTTAGATTGTTAGATCAGATAAGTACCTAAAAATATTTGTATACATTATTTATGTTTAAAATATATATTACTACCCTATTTTATTATTTGAGTTCTGGTGGGTGTGTTCGGTTTATCTTTATTAAGTTTTTATTTTAATACGTCCCATTATCACGACCCTTAACAACCACTAGATAAACGATGACAATTATTGATTACTTTTAATTTCTTAAATTTACACAACACCAAATTCGAGTCATAGGAAGCATCGGATAAGGTGACTGCTTTAAATAAAACACAACGAATAAATATAATTATTTTTTATGGTTTCATTTGCTGTAGAAATTAGTTCCAATACAATTGAAATCGAACTGTGTGTTTTTTTGGTATAATACCTACAGTGTACCTCTTTCTACTGGTTTTTATTGGACTGCTCCCCCACTTGGGGCACTGCTATCATATCTCTTGATAAGTACATGGTGCGATGAGTAATGCGGGTTTGCTAGTGAGGTACGTACATACAATACATTCCATTGGAATGAGAGTCAATATCACTTCATTTGACGGTGTCATTTTGATATAATTGAGTAAAACCTTGGCTTTACAACAATATCGATCATTTGGAATGTTTGAAGTATAAGCTACTCATCTCTTGAGTGACAGGAACCACATCGTCAGTGACAGAACTAACTTCATGACAAGAAACAATTTATCAAAAGATGATACACACTGAATAGGTTTGTTTGAAGTAGTGGTATTTCAAACGTTTAAACATAAATATGCTTGTTTAGGGTAGTTGGAACGGAAGACGATATAATTACAAGCTTTTTGGTTCTTTTTACAAGTTTTAAGAAAGATTTTAAATAAGACATAACTAAAAAAACCAACAACACATCCGAAGCTATCATATTAAACATGAAGGATGGATTTTATCACTTTATAAAATACAAACATGGTTGCCAATTATAAAGAAAATGTCAATTCTTAGTTGAATTGTAAATTATTATTTCTATTACCCTAGTAGCTATTTTAACAAATTTATATATTATTTATAAGTAGCTAGTATGATTAATGGGAACAGTGCTGTGACTGGTTGAAATGGATCACGTGACCACGCTTACTCGCTCTCTGATTGGCTGTTGGTTTCCCCCCTCCCAACCCGCCCTCCTCCCCTCCTACTTACCTCTTTTCCCGTGTTCCAAGCTTGTTGGGTTATGAAATCCCCTTCCCTACCGCCCCCTCCCCCTACCACCCCGTAAATGTGTGTTCTTGATGATTAATAATTGATTATTGTTGATTGATAAATAATTATTGTGTAGGATTGGGGCGTTATTTATTAGGGGGGAGCATGCAGCTCGCAGCACTGCAGCAGAGTATGGATTGTGATGGTTGAACAACCGACCGGGTGTAGAGCTCGTAAGGGGTGAGGCATCGCTAGTATCTTCTTTGTCCTGTCGCTCGGAGATGAGTATGGACGCCGAGTAGCCAGACCCCCTTTCACATCCACCCATATCGTCATACACCTCTTCTACTTACTATATGTGATAATAAAAGAGAACCAGGATGCATGGATGCGAACACCGTTAAGCAAATCAAAATGGGTCGTTCTATTCAAAAACTCAAACAGAGGAACTATGCCGTGATGCCCGTGTGAATCTTGTGAAAGGTGGTGGGCTCACCGATTTAAACAATTTCAAACATACCTCTCCAAATACAAAATCACATTGTTTAGGGAACGTCGGGGGAGGCAAGTCCTATGTGAGTTACCTACTTCTCCCTAACTGTCCTTTAAGGGCTACCTTGATTTGTATTTTCAAAACAATAAGCAAAAACATTTGACGTCATAGCATCTTTGACAACAGCATTTAAGTGCGGGTATTGTTGCCGCGAGTGCCGGTGCGTTCAGTAATAAGAATGAACACAAGTGCGAGTCCATGTGAAAAAAATGCTACGCTAAAACGGTCTGCAGGGGAGGTCGGACTGTGGTCTGTAAAGACTGCGGGCGTTGGTTCACAAACCAGTCATGTTTTGATAACCATAAACGTCCCGGTTTTTGCAGAGGTCACAGGTTGGTCTGTGATATAAAAAAGGTTTGCGAAGTATGGGGGCAATTTTTCAGTTTGGAAAGACCAATTTATTCACATAGGTGTTATGAGAATTTTTGTAGAGTATGTGATACATACCGTCCTTTTGGTCATTTTTTCTATATGAAGCAGGCCCCATCAAAGCCGTCACTGGAAAAGAGCAATTTCATGTTTGTATTCTATGATTTTGAATGCAGGCAAGAAACTCTTCTTCAAGGTGCGGTCAACACGTATTTTGTACGAACATAACCTCTCTGTCGTACAAACGTGTTGCAAGGCCTGCGTTCATATAAATTCAAATGACCATCATTTTAAAGAATGCAGGGGCGATAGGACTCGCCTATTCAATGGTGATACCACAATGTCCCAAATTTTTGGATTTATAGAGCACATAGAGGCATCAAAATTTAAGGATCTCTCCTTCCTATGCCATAATGCGAAAGGCTATGATGGTGGTTTTATTTAAAAAATATATGATGGAGGTTAAAAAATGGACTCCATAGCTTAAAATGAACGTTGGGAAAATAATGTATATCCGTTACGGCCCGCTCCACTTTATTGACTCGCTAAACTTTCTCCCGATGTCGTTGTCCAAGATACCAAAAACATTGGGCTTAGACGAGTCTTTGTCCAATGGACATTTCCCCCATTTTTTCAACAAAAAAGAAAACGTGGGGTATAGGGGTCCCTTGCCACCAAAGGAGGAATACGGCATCGGTGAGATGTAGGTTGAAGGAAAGGAGCACTTTAAGAAGTGGTATGACGCGTTGGTCAAATAAAATTATGTCTTTATTTAAACGCGAGTTGGAACTGTATTGTATGCAAGATGTATAGATCCTACGGAAGGCCTCTACACGGTCATAGAGATGTGAGAGTGTACGTTTAATGCTATAAAACGCACAGATAAGTACTTGAAACAATTTGTACTCCAGCACGAGGTATATACCAAGGAGCCCCTCAGATTCAGGGTTGTATTCCTTGGCGGGCGTACAAATCGTATCAAGCTCTTCCACGAAGCAGACCTATCCTGTGGAAAGAAGATCAAGTACTTGGATGTGTGTTCATTGTAACCTTACGTTTACAAGTAAAAAAAAATGGCGTCGGCCAACCCAAAATTCAATTGGAACCAAATTGTTCGTCTATAGATCAGGTAGAAGGCATAACCAAAGTTACAGTGATGCCTCCGCGGGGTTTATTCATGCCCGTATTGCCTACACGGATACACGACAAGTTAATGTTCATCTTGTGCAAGAAATGCGGGGAGGAGAAAAACCAAGGCGCGTGTCAGCGCAACGACAAAAAAGATCACTGGTTGACAGGCGTCTGGGGGATTGACGAGATCCGGAAAGCTGTTTAGAAAGGCTACACTGTTGAAGCAGTACACAAAGTGTGGGTGTACAATGTATCTGTTTACGATTGTCAGACATGTTCTGGCAGATTGTTTCACGGGTACATTGATACTTTTATGAAAATTAAGCAAGAAGCAAGTGGCTGGCAAGAGGGGTGTACATCTCAAGAGGAAAAGATAGCTTATATTCAAAATTATGAGGAAATGGAAGGGGAAATACTCGATTTCGGCTCTGTTTGTAAAAACCCTGGTCTCCGCACTCTCGCTAGACTATTTTTAAATTCACTATGGAGAAAGATTGGGCAAAGACCCGATTTACCACACGTAGCCGTTGTTAACGACTATCAGGGCATCCACAAGAACCTGGCGGATCCGTACATCACCGTGGACCACGTAATTGATGTTAATGACGAGGTAATGTTCCTCAATTACAAGGATGCACGTGACGCTTTGCGCCCTACCCCTAATACGAGTGTGGTGGTGGCATGCTACACGACTGCTATATATATGTTGCACCTATACAGGATTCTTGAACAATTGGGGGACCACGTTTTGTATCATGATACAGATAGATTTATATATTCACTGAACGCCTCGGCGATTGGAGCCCACCGACCGGAGACATTTTAGGTGACCTCACTGACGAAATTAAGGATTACGGTCCGGGAAGCTACATTTGCTCCTTTGTATCTAGCGTTCCCAGGAATTACGCGTACTGAGTTTGTGTTGGTGGCGATCCGGCCAAAACAAAAACGGTGTGCAAGGTTCGCGGGATCACCATAAACTATGGCAACCGAAATGTCGTTAATTTTGACGTTTTTAAAGCGATGTTCACTGAAAAGGTTGCAGAAAGATACCTACAGATACCGCACAAAATTATAAGTAAAGGTCTTGCGACTTTATGTACCATTTCGGAGACTAAAGTCTACCGGCCCGTATACACCAAACATCGGATAACCAATGATTATAATACATTGCCGTTTGGGTATCAGAGTCCTTGTAAACGCACTCACCACGACTAAAAGATGATCATTTGGATGGGCTGAATAGTTACTTTTTTTCCTTCCACTCTAGACAGTTCCACTGAAATACAATTTTTCAAAAACTTTAGATTTTTCATATTTTTTTCTGAATGGAAACAATTATATTTATTTATTTTAAGCACCCGGGATATTATTTATATTTTTTATTCACCAGTACAATCCTCTACCTACCTGATTATTTCTAGTCATTTAGTTGTTTGTATATATATTTATTTTAATTTTAGTCAAATATAATAAACTGTTTGTATGTATATATATAAATTTATTTTAATTTTAGTCAAATAAAATAAACTGATTGTGTATATATTTATTTTATCTTAAATTTAAACCATCTCTATGTTATATCATATTGAAACATCTTTATTTTATATTTAGTACCGAGGCCACTATTCCCCCACATGTTTGAATATATATTGTAAATATTCCCAGTATACTTTTCACTGTGTGTTAATAAATATTCAATGTATAACTTTCATGATTGTAAATGTATATTTTAAAAACTGTTATTTTTGTGTTTTAACGTCTACACTTACACCTACCTCCTACCCTATAAATACAAGTTCATATAGCTTATAATCTCAGTCTCAAACATTAGGGACAAGTTGAAACATCCATTTTCGGCCATCATAAGCGGCCCTTCCAGCTGTGGAAAGTCACTAATTGTAGCCGACTTTATTCGTCACTTGGACACAATGTGTGACGTTAAATTTGATCAAATCACATGGTATTATGCTTTATGGCAACAGGGGTTCGAACAAGACGGGTCAAGTCCCCGCGTAATATTCTGTAAGGGATTGCCAGAAATGGATGACATCTGTAATGACTCACCACAGCTGATTATCCTGGATAACCTGATGCGTGAAGCCAACGAAATGGTCGTCGGTCTTTTAATAAAAGGATGCCACCATCAAAATATTAGCGTCATGTACCTTAGACAAAATATATTCCACCAGGGCAAGGGCCAAAGAGACATTTCCTTAAATCCTCATAATCCGTACGTGAAGGAAAGCATCGTTGAACGATTAAATAGAACTCTAAAAAGACGCATGTTGCACTACTTTATCAAAAATAACATGTATTGGTATGTGGACGTCCTCCAAGATATAGTCGACGCTTACAACGGCGCAAAACATTCCAGTACCAAGATAGAGCCTGCCGAAGTTTCAGAAATTAGTGTGCTTCAAGTCAAAGATAATCTATACGGCAAATGTTGTCCAAACTCGAATCGTAAGCCGAAAATAAAAGTCGGTGACATGGTGCGTATTACCAAATCCAAAATGCTGTTTGAAAAAGGCTACGAAAGCAATTGGTTCGAATAGATTTTCAAAGTCAGCTGTATCATGTTGCTACAACCTGTCATATACATGCTGAGCGATATTTATGGCGGCGTAGTGGAGGGGGCGTTTTACGAACCCGAATTGCAACGCCTACGTCTTCCCTAAACATTTAAAGTTGATATAATACTCCGTGTCAAGGGTGAAAGCGCTAGGAAGAAAGTGTACATGCAGTGGAAAGGTTACCCCACCAAGATTAATTCTAGGATTACTGCCAGTTACGTCAGCACCCTACCATGAAGGTCCAGTTTTACATCACTTTACCGAGCGACAGCTCTATGGGATATTTCCTGAAAAATACCCTCACAAATTTCACCACACAACTTCTTTACCGTCTTACATTCAAAGCCCAGTGGGAAGTCGCTCTGGCTGAATTTCAATATCAATGTACTTTTACCACCGTACTCGAGGTGCAAAATATTGTCTGGTACTGTAAAAATTATGCTCCAAGTTAAATAAAATGGGCAAGTTAATCATAATACACTTACCCAATCTCCCGACCAGGCTAGGCACCTCGAATAACAACACGTCTGGCCACATTAACAACACGCGAACAACTGCTAGCACTGAGCCTAGAGCCGCATCTCGCCGCTAGAGACCACCACCCTGCTCAATACCATCCAACAACGAGAACATACTTGAAAAGGATGGTAACTGCCACACCTTGCCAGAAGAAAATCGACGTTTCTAGTGCCGCGCGCATTCCCCCTTCCTGTGTGTTTATCTCAGTGATCCCCACTCTTTTTGTGATCCCGTCTCTATTGTTCGACGAGTGTGCACCATATAAAAGTCCATCCGTCAAGTAAGGCCCTACTCTTAGACTAGGCTTGGACACTGTAGGACGAAGCAAGAGGCTTCCAGGACATATAAATATAATATAAGAAGAAATTCTTTCTCGGCGTAAATTAAGATATTGTAACTGTTCAAAATTCTTTTTTGGTCATTCTTTCTTTTAAACATAATTATTGAAGTCTTGTATGAATCTTCGTTCTTTTTACAGAACCGTGGGTTTAACTTTATTTATCTCACTTGTGAGTTGTGTTGAAATATGAGTTTAGTAAATATTAATGTGGGGAAGTCATTTGCAACGTTAGGTCAGAACTTTTCAAATGTTAGTAAAGTTATACGTTACGCCTGACATCTATACAGATCAATTTAACTTTATTTATTTCGCTTGTGAGTTGTGTTCCAATATGAGTTTAGTAAATATTAATGTAGGAATGTGGTTTATAAGATTAGGTCAGAACTTTTCATATGTTAGTAAAGTTATGCGTTACGCTCGACAGTTATATATATATATATGTATATGTATATATATCAGTTTAACTTTATTTATTTCGCTTGTGAGTTGTGTTGCAATATGAGTTTAGTAAATATTAATGTGGGAAAGTTGTTTATAACAATAGCTCAGAACTTTTTATGCGTTACGCTTGACAGTTATACATATCAAATTAACTTTATTTATCTCTCTAGTGAGTTGTGTTTCAATATTAATTTAGTGTGGCAGAGTTCGTTAACAACATTTATGCCAAAAACTTTCAAATGATAGTAAAGTTAGGAAGTACCCCTTGACATTTATAAATTTAAAATTAACTTTATTTACCGTACTTGTGAGTTTAGTAAAGACTTACTTAGGAGGGTTCAGTAATTAGATTATACCTGTATATTCAAAATTTAGTGGCGTTATGCGTATACTTGTGACTTATGTATAAACAATGAACTTTAAACCTTTTAACTAATATGTTGTATTTTCGCAACTAGTACAGAAATGTATCATATAGGAGAAATCATCTATAATATTAGAGATTGTCATACTCAAAGTTAATAATGTCAAGCATTGATATTTAATTCACGTAATATTTCCATGGTATCTAATAAAAAATTAGAAGAATGAAAAAGAGTAAATGTTTATGAAATATTTGTAGGATAATATCAATTGTTATTGTTGTGCTTAGTCAAGGTCATTTACTACTATTGTATCTATGAGGAAACATCTAAGATTCTTCAAAATATATGCATGTTCTTTAATAAAATTTGGCAGTAATTAAATCAAAGTGCTCTTTAAGACTTGAAATATTTTAGTATTGTAGTTAGGCCATGTTATCCATAGGTCTAGAAATGTTTAATATCCGAACCCCTTTTTACTTAGCCTTTGACCACTTCGTATAATATTAATTGATCATTGAAGGTGGACCATAGTTTTCCCGCTTCTAGGAGTGAGTTGCGTGTGCTAGAGACGTGTTGTGTACCCAGCATTTTTTAACACAATAAAAAAAGTTATTCACACTGCGCACTCCTATTGGTTTATTTTCCCTTTTTTATAACATTAGATTTTTT